>BHFT01037221.1:0-51552 GCA_004320025.1 Laticauda laticaudata
CCGTTCACAAAGTTTTTGTGTAGCTCAAAACTTCTTGCGTGGATGAAATCTCAGTGGACGGATGCTCGACGGATAGAGAGTATGAAACACGTTTGCAATGAGTACACAACGGATGCATTGCATTTTCCAATGGATGGCCAGCTTTTTTTAATGTTTTACATCCTCTTTGCATCCGTAAGTGCAGTGGGACCAGGGCTTAAGTGCTGTTGCTATTGCTATTCAATTGCATCCGCATTGTTGTCACTGTACTTCAAGGTAATGGTTCTGATTTTTAAAGCTGGTCTTGAGCTTTGTGAGAACCCATCCATACAGCCTCCTTATCCTGTAGGCAGCCATGTTTGTAGAGGACATCACCTCATGAAGTTGTTTTTTACTGTCAACTTGCTACTAAGCAAGTTGCTTTAGATGTCCAATGTGGAAGTTCTGCATGTTATGATGAAACAAGACATTTCATGCAGACAAACTAAGGTACATAGAGGAGAGTAATTGAAATGATGGGGTGGGGTCAGCTTAGTTGGTTCAACAGGTCTGCTGTTGGAGTTTTTGCTCTGCATCTGTTTTGGTTTTGTGAGAAAACAGAAATCCTGCTTTCATAGTTGCTTCATTTTTTGTTTTGAAGAACAGGACAATCTCTCCACCTATACATACAGCAATCCTGTTTTTCTCAAACTCCATTTAAATATATGAGCAGCACAAATCCAAATGACCATTAGATGGAAATCAAGAGATACCAAGAAAAACCCCACTCAAACTCTTTGCTGCCAGCTAGTAGTCAGTATTCTTATTAGTTGTGCAGGAAAAGGAATGGCGTAAGCTGGGGAGAGAGTCAATAGAGGAACTGTGATGGAAAAGCTATGGCACATATGCCAGAGGTGGCATGCAGAGCCCTGTCTATAGGCATGCGAGCTGTTGCCCCAGCTCAGCTTTGCCATGCATGCGTTTCCGGCCAGCCAGCTGGTCTTCAGGTCTCTGCAGCACATGCGCAGGGGACAGGGTGCATATGGGGGACCACCGGGTATGTGCATACATGGGGGATATACACACATGCATGGGGACTCATGCACGGGAATGCACGTACATGCATGGGGGGGCCTATGCATGAGGCACGTGCATGTATTGCATTTTGGGGATGAGCACACTTGTGTGCTTTGGGCATTTGGTGCCAAAAAGATTAGCCATCATTGGCCTAGAAGAGTCTCTACCTAGCCACAAACAGATCAAGCCCAACCCCTCTTGAATTCCACTGACCCTTATCTAACACCAAGATAATGCTAATCAATAGTTGAGTAGATCCTTGTACATACCCATGTTTAATAATAAATCAGTTGAACTGGAACTGGTCCCAACTCCCGATATTTTGTGCTTGACAAGTTGAGAGGTAAATAATCATTTGAGGAAAAAATTATGGGCACCTCAAAGCACAACATGTATTTCATGATCTGACTGGCCACTAGTCAAGAAAGATGAAGTTTTACTGATAATTAGTGGTCATTTAAGTCCATTAACAAAAAAAATTAAAATGTAACTGGATGAAACATCCAGGCTATACAGTAAAAGCACCACCCTCATGCACATTTTTTATAGTGATGGATGGTTGGTGATGTTAGAATTTCAGCCAAGGGATATTACCAATCAACAATATTTGTGTTGCACAGCTTTACAGAAAACAACCCAGCACAGTCCATGTTTAGATATGCATTAAAGAACACACCATGAAAGCACCAAGATTTAGGGTGACAGGAGTCTCTCCTGACTTGGGCATAGAATGGTAAAAGCAGCTGTTACAGAGAAGCACAGAGATGACTTTGGAGAAGAATGTGACAGTTAGCAAAACATGAATTAAGCCTGGGAAAAGAAAAAGGTGTTAGAAAGGAGATTAAAGTAACCATCTTGATTTTCTTTGTTATGAAGGGAGATGGCAGGATCAGTGGTGGTATGCTACCGGTTTGGACCGTTTTATCCGAACTTGTAGTAAAAAAAGCCTCCAACAATCAGCTAAGAGGAGAAAGCAGAGAAAAGCACAGGATCAGCCTTCCCACCCATCCTTGTGCTTTCTCTTCTTTAACCTCTCAACTGTTTGGTGCTGCAGTCCTCAGCTGGTATGGAGAAAGCTGCACGTGTGTGTTAGGGGCGCACGCATGCATGCGCAATGACCAAACCAGTAGCGGAACAGGTAGGATCCCACTGCTGGGCAGAGCTTTTGCAGCCGTAAAAAGATTTTGCAGCCATAGCCTTATGCCATTCCTGAAGCTGGCCTAGCCAAAGCCATCTTGGAGCTTCAGTGCTGCCACACTGGAGCTGAGGGATAGGGAGGGGGGGATGAGAGATAGCTGGGGTTGTGTAGTCTTCTCTTGAGAACCAAGGATGTGTCTCATACCTGGCCGGAGGAAGAAGGAGGGATGTCACCAGACTACTAGACAGTGTCTTGATTGAACCATGTGACTGATAGTTTGGGGTTGAGAGGAAAACTTTTACTTTGAATTAGGTGAAAAACCACGGGACCTTTCAGAGTTGGTTTTCACCAGATATGTGCCAATATATTTTCAGTAAAGCTATTCTTTGAGGAATTTACTTGCCTTGGAGTTTTGCTTGATATGAATCTATTACTTGGAACCCTGACAGCCTTTAGGGGTCCCCAAATTTGGCAACTTTAAGACTTATGGACTTCAACTCCCAGAATTCTCCAGCCACCTATGCTATGCTGGCTGGAGAATTCTGGGAGTTGAAGTTCACAAGTCTTAAAGTTGCCAAGTTTGGAGACCTCTGGCCTACAACAATAACATAGAGTCCCAGTATTTCTTCTGAGGCCTGTTTCCTGATCTGGCTTACCTCAAGAGGCTGATGGCTACACTGAGGAATTCTCAAAAAGGCTTTTATTCCCTCACATAAACTTCCCCTGTTGGTTGATTTGGCAAAATGAACTATTTTTGTCAGCCTATTACACTATCAACATATGCAGGCAGTCCTCGCCTTACGACCACAATTGAACTCAAAATTTATGCTGCTAAGTGAGGCATTGGTTAAGTGAGTTTTGTCCCATTTAACATCTTTGCTTACCCCAGCATTGAAGTGAATCGTTGGAGTTGTTCAGTCAGTAACACAGCTGTTAAGTGAATCTAGCTGTCAGGCTCCGAGTTTGCTATGGAGCTCGTCAGCTCTGAACACACCTCACAGCTGGCCGTGGAGAATATCACCTTCGCTCCGCCTGAGGCCAGATCTGTATTGCTGCTTGTGTGCAAGCTGATGGTGTTGAAGGTTGCTTTAGAATGACTCAGCAGAGCTGTGAGCTGCAGGATGGATTCCGAAACAACTACGGGGCTGGAAATGGCTTTTTTCATGGATTGATGTGGTGCATATTGTTTGAGGAGGTTGGGGCGCATATTAGTGGTAATTAAGCATTGAGTTAAGACATGGTGAAAGTGGCACCAGGTGGGGATCAGTTAGTGAGGGTCGGAATAGGTTAGGGATATAGACATGTTATCGGGTTAAGAGCATTTAAAGATAATAGATTAGGCGTGGCCAGAATTAGAACTGCGAATAGGCCTGGGTGTGGTGGGGTGTGTCTCATGATAATGATAATAAAAGGAAAGAAAGCAAACTCAAACCCAACGCTAACCTTGCCTAGCTTTTAGACATTGTTGCCTGATTAGAGTATTTGTTGTTTGCTGGAATTTGAATAAACCCTCATTGTCCTAAAGAGGAGCTTGGATTCATTTAAAGACAAATCTTCAATACTCAAGGACCTGCTCAGACTGGCTTCCTCATTGACTTTGCTGGTCAAAAGATCACAAAAGGGGATCATGTGATCCCTGGACATAGTAACCGTCATAAATATAAACCAGTTGCCAAGCATTCAATTTTTTTTTCTAAAAAAAGTTTTATTAATTTTCTACAATTACATTTGTTTAGTGCTTAATAAACATTGTGTTGTCTGGGTTATTTTGTTTACTTAACAATACAAATTATATTCCTAATCGTTACCCTTTTTTTCCAGCCATTGATAAAATAAAGACACTTAAACAGAAAGAAGATACAGAATACTGTCAAACATGGAATTTATTTTATCAATGGCTAAGCATTCGAATTTTGATAGTGTGACCATGGGAATGCTGCAATGGTCATAACTATGAAAAACAGTTATGTCAGTTTTTTCAGTGCCCTTGTAACTTTGAACAGCTAAACAAATTGTTGTAAGTCGAGGACTACCTGTATCAGAAAGGAACTTGTGATTCTCTCTTCTTGGAATAACCTTTCAAAGAAGATCACTAAACTTTTTCTCCCAGAACAGGGTTAAAAAAGAATGCCACTATCTGCCTTTAAATGTTTTGATTTATTCATTTGATTTATTTCATTTTAAATTATTCAGTGCCTGCTTTGGAAAAGACAAATGGTTGGAAGATGAATGAGAGTGATAGAGGTAGAGATTATACTGAAATAGATGATAGACAGGTAGTCAGACAAACATTTTTTTTTTATCCTTCCAATCAAATAGCAAGCTGAAACCAGCAAAGGAGAGAGGAAGGGAGGGGGAAGGCAGGAAAGAAGGAAGGAAGGAAGGAAGGAAGGAAAGAAGGAAGGAAGGAAGGAAGGAAGGAAGGAAGGAAGGAAGGAAGGAAGGAAGGAAGGAAGGAAGGAGAGAGAAGATAGACCAATAATCATGCTGTGTGTGTGTGTGCATGTATTGTGGTATTGTAGTATTGTGGCTTTAAGCATCCGTCAATAATACTTGGTTCTAAGAATAATATCACAGCTTGAAAACTCATCCATTTTATTTATAAATGCCCTGATAAATCGTAACCAAAACCTGGCAATCTGATTCTACAATCATGATTGTTATCATAACATTGCTATTGACCATCACATCTGCCAATGCCTCAGTTGCACAACTGTTTTCATAACCTTCTCTGTGTTCTGTCAGTTTGGGGGAGAGAGACAGAGACAGAGAGAGGGAGGGAGGGAGGGAGGGAGAGAGAGAGAGAGAGAGAGAGAGAAAGAGAGAGAGAGAGAGAGCGCACAGGTCAAAAGCTTCTCTGACTCCTGTTCAGCTGTCTTTCCTTTGCCAAAGCAGTTGGTTTTTCTACTCTTAATTCGTACTGTGGACATATCCCAAAACATTTTCCAAAAACAATGATGACTATTACTGGGGGGAAAAAAGAGTAGAAATGGGCTTGTTAACTTCCATTTCAACAGAGGACTGGAATTGTCACAACAGTATTTATTGTGAATCCATGGTGAATGGACTGCTTCATTGAGTTGTTCCATTGTGTAGCTTTTATCCACATGAGAGCATCTTCTGCTGTTTTCCTCCTACATGCACACAGATAGTCCTCGATTTATGACCTCAATTGAGCCCAAAATTTCTGTTGCTAAGTGAGGCATTTGCCCCATTTTACGACCTATCTTGCCACAGTTCTTAAGTAAGTCCCTGCAGTTGTTAAATTTGTAAGACAGTTGTTAAGGGAATCTGGCTTCCCCATTGACTGCTTGTTCAGAAGGTCACAAAAGGGGATGCCATGACCCCGGAACACTGCAACCATCATAAGTATGAATCATTTGTCAAGCATCTGAATTTTGATCATGTGACCATGGGGGTGCTGCAGAAAGGCTGATTTTGATTAAAAAGAGTAATAAGTGAGTTATGAAAAGTGACCAACCATAGACATCCACTGCAAACCAAGGTGATTTAAAAAATGGCAAAACCATGTGGCAACATAACAAAACAAACATTTGCAATGGTATCCTGGCATAGCTGTACAAATATTAATCACACCGTTGTGTGTGGGTGTCAGACAACAGTAGCAATAGGGCTTAGATTTCTATACTGCTTCACAGTACTTTACAGCCCTCCTCTCTAAGTGATTTTACAGAGTCAGCCTATTGCTCCCAACAATCTGGGTCCTCATTTTACTGACCAAGGAAGGATGGAAGGCTGAGTCAACCTTGAGCCAGTCAGAATTGAACTCCTGGACTGAGCAGTGAATTAGCCGTGCAATCCTGCACTCTAACCACTGCATCACCATGGCCCTTCATGTCACAGCTCCAACACAGCTTCATGTCTTGTTTCCCTTTGTCCTTCCCACCTTTTTATGTGGTGAAGGGTCGTTTCTCTCAATACTTTCTGAAGAAGATTGCTTTGACTATTTTAGCATCTCGTAAATGATTTGCTAAAAGATGTTAAAAGCTTTTTTGTCAAGGTTTTTATGTGTGCTTCGGTTTATTTTTCCTCTACCCACTTGTGCTTTTTTTGCTTTTGAGTCATGTCTTGTAAAATCTTAATTGAAGAATAGACTATGAAGAAAGTAACTGGTTGTTATTCCAGTTGGTGTTTGGGAGCCCTTCCCATGAAGAAGGCAGCAAATTTTGTAAACTACATAAATCTTTCTGTTTTGATGATTAAAAACACAGAATGATTTCTGCTTCCCAATAGTAAACTGTATCTGAGTTATTCTAAGACAGTTAAAAAAGAAATGACACCTTTTTTAAAAAATAATAATAGATGCTTTGCCTATTAGCAACAGACATGCGTTTTCCTATCTTGTCTATAGAATATCTTCTTATGGGCAATGATCCAATTAGATAATTTGGTTTCTAATCTGAAGCCAGCTCTCGCTCATTAGATGATAATGTATATTATTTTACTTACTTCAAAATATAATAAGCAACCCTTGATCAATGGGGCCTTGGGATTTCCTTTCAATAACCAGCTCAGATAGTGTCACTGATTTGGAGAAACCAAACATCCATCTCTAGTAGAAGGTAGAAGGGACACTTTGATTGCCTGTTGGCCCATGCCTTTCTGTATTTGTATATTAAATATTGCCAGAATCTTCTGCTCCGTAGTTTTTTGGGGGAATGATATTTTGGAAAAGAAGGCCTCCCTTTGACATTGAAGATAAGTATGGTTACTGATTTCTCCCAAATACAACTGCAATTTATATAGTTATATAGTTCATAACTATATAATTTATATGGTTTCAGGTCATCTGTTTCCTTGGCTATAATATATAGATACACTATTAAGGCTATAGTAATAAGTGAGATGAAGCAATTCAAATTTGGAAATTTCGCATAGAAGCCTAGGAAGACCTTGGTGGATTTAACCAAAGTCCTATGTTGTTCAAGAATTCCTTTAGAATCAATCAGAACGCCTATAACTAATTCCATAAATTGCATTTCTGTTGACATCCCAGTCAGTTCAGCTTGGCTGGTGATAATTCACCCAGTCCTTGTGTGCAAAGGTTGCACAGTTTAATCTGAATCGGCTGCAGCCTTGAATTTGGAGGAGAAAGGCTGTAAACATCTTTAGAAGTGGCTACTTTAATGACTGTGTGCATTGCTGCTTTGATGTTGTTAACATTTGAAGAGATGAAGAGCTGATTATTCATATTGTGGGTGAATGTCATAGTTCTTGACTGGTCTTGACTGAGTTACCTAAGTGAGCTCAGAGAACATCTTTCTCAGCACTTCCTTTTGATTTTCAAAGGTGGGCTGGGAGAATCTATTTAAGATGAATGACTTCTGATGATGAAGAAGGATGAGCCATACCAGAATTGGAGAAATCGTGTTTTGTTCCTTTTTTGACCGTCGGATCACTCACCCCCAATATTTGATCAAGGAGCCACAAGTAACGAGATTTCCCACCTTCTACAGACTTGAAGAATTATCTGAATAGTCCTGAAATGGAACTGAAGGGATTCAGAGGACAGCTCTGTTAAAGGTATTTTAAAAGTTCAAGAGAAAGCAAGGATCTTGATTTTCTACAAACACCTGGATTGCAGATTGAAGAGGTGTTATAGCTTGCTTGGTGATGACAGTGGTATTTTTAATATTTCTATTAGTATACCAAAATTAGAATCTGTTTGTTTTAAAAATTAAAGAAATCTGTGCCTTCATTTTTTTGTTGTTGTAGCAATACTTTTGGAATAATATTTTGCAACTATACGTGCATTTCCTTGGGAATAAATACAACTGGATAAACTTCTATAAGAAGTATTTTGCTTCCCCAGCCAATGTTTTTGGCCCATAGTGTTCCCCAAATGAAAATTTGCAATTCTTGGAGCCCAGACTTGCCAGAAATTCAACAGTTTTCAACTTTTATCATGCTCCATCAGCCTTCCGCGATTGAGCACTTTGGGTATCCTCTGGATCTGGTGCTCTCAGTTCCCAGAATTTCTAACAACTTGGAAATTGGCTTGGAATTCTGAGAACTTAAATTTGAGTTACAATTTAAAGTTGGGTTACTTGAAGTAATACCACTTCAAAATTGTCCATTGCAGTTGTGATATGGCTGAAAAGGAAATGTATCCTGAGTGTAATTTGTTTCCACATATATGTTTTGCCTTGACCAATCCACTTTTGGAAATGTGGCTCCAGTCTAATGCCAGATTCATCCTACAGCATGACAAGATTGCTTAATCTTGGTTCCAAACACAAAATCGGCCTGTTATACAAAAGCTACTACTTTGGAGAAAAGATGGACCATGAAACTCAATGAAAACATTGCAATGTAATATACAGCATTATAATGTCACTTAGGGTCCACTTTGGCTTTATACCACCAAAATGAGCAGAACTGAGTTTATAAATCCTCAACATTTGTTCTGGTATATTTGCCTTTGCTGTTGTCTGAATTCCTGAAACATCTGTGCAACATTATAGGCTACTGTTTACACTAGTATGTTGTTTGTAAAGATGTTTCTCTTTACTGAAAATTAAGCCTGTTATTGGAAAGGTCAAAGAAATAAAAACCTGATGGATAGAGAAAGGATGGGTGAGGAAAAAACCAACAGATGTATCTGGACTTTATTTTCTTGAACACAGCTGTGCTAAATGGAATAAATTATGTAGTTTCACTGCATTTTTCAGTGATCATAAAAATTATTAAACAGGTGTGTATTATTACTCTGATCAGTATTTGGTATTACCAAGTTGGATAAAGAAATTATTAACATTAAGAGCCATGGGCGGCACCGTGGTTAGAATGCAGTATTGCAGGCTGGCTCTGCCCACAGCCAGAAGTTCGATGCTGGCTCTGTAAACCACTTAGAGAGGGCTGTAAAGCATGGTGAAATGATATATAAACCCAAGTGCTAAGTGCTATTGCTACCACGCCTTCCTGCTTACACACAGCCTTACTTTTTACTTACTTACTTTTGCAGAGTGAAGTAAGATCCTTCTTTCCTTCCTTCCTTCCTTCCTTCCTTCCTTCCTTCCTTCCTTCCTTCCTTCCTTCCCTCCTCCCTTCCTTCCAGGGCTACCCATCTGAGCAAGTCACTCTGGGCAGCATAATTAATTAATTAATACATTGCTTTAGGATGTGCATTGGTTCAACGAAAGAGAGTGTGTAGAAATCATCTAAATGAAATTATCTCCTGTCATTTTGACTCATTCTTACTGTCTTAGAATTTCCCTCCCATCTGCTGTTTTGTTTTTAGCTAGCATGGTCCCATTCCTTCTTGCCATTTTCCTTAGAAATCCCCCAGTCCACCCCATTCCAATTTCCTGAAGAATGTTTGGCAATGTGAAATGCCACCAGCATTATAAACTCATTCTGTAAATGATACTGCACATATAATGATGATGATGATGGGTACTACAATGACTTGCAATTTATCACTGAAATAGTAACATGCCTTAGGTTGGGAAAATATCCAGCTTTTTCTCTCAGCAGACTTTGCTATCGAAGCACTTTACTTTCTAAGCACTTTGTCATCGAAGCACTGTTATGAATAAGTTGTGCAGAAAAGATACCTGATGCAAGGAAGAAAAAGAAATGCTTCTTTTTGTAGATTACGTTTGATTCGTTCTTCCTGCTGGTGTTGCTAGGCGTAGACTCGGAGACTAGTTTTAAAGGCATCCATAGATTTTCATACTAAAGAATACCATCTGAAGTATTGTGATCAAATCCAACACAGACATCTAAGAAAAATCTTTTCACCGAGAACAAGGCAAACCGGTGTATGTTTACTCAAAGTAAGCCACATAGTGTTTGATTAATTTTTTCTTCTTGCTGAGAGTTGCTGATAAGAGTAGGGAAGATTTTCAATTCCAAGGCCATCTTTTTCTTCTGGGAGGCTGCATGACTTCAGAAGGCTAATTTAAGCCAATATGTGGGTTATATTACAACTATATTCAGAGTCCACGCTCATAAATCTATATAAATAGACATATGCAAAAATCCATTCATCCAAACAAACCATTTTACATTCATGGCCATTCCATATTCTCACTCATTTTTCCATATATGTATGTATGTATGTATGTATGTATGTATGTATGTATGTATGTATGTATATGTATATGTATATGTATATGTAAAGTATGGATATCATGTTATGTATATGTGTATATGGTCTATTCAGCGTTTGTTAGGGTATTTCCCACATCGTCATAGTTATGCTTTAAAGTAGTAGCAACACTTTTGTCAGAAATCTCATATATGAATCCCCGTGCCATTCCATGGCGCGCCTGCACATACATTGGCGCAGACCAATAGGAAGAATAAGTAACTGCCTGGATGAACACAAAAAAATGCAGTAAAAAAGCTGGAACATACTTCCTCACTAGTCCAACACATGAAAGCCACAGGTCCCCACAACAATCAACTTCAATGGCACCAAAACCCTAGCCACTATAGAAACCCAGCCATAGAGATCATCAGAGAAGCCTAGAGATTGAAAAAAGACCTGAAAGCCATGAATAGAAAAGATGATTCCACCAGACTGTCATCATTTGGAATCCTGCACTCTTCATTAATAGAAGATCTCCACACCACAAGCCAGGCAAACACCTGGGCACAAACAGACTCCCTCTGATACCTCCAGCTAAAACATGCCCCAACCAGGCACCCAGATGAAACCTAGCGCTCTTCCTAATAGATAATAGCCGTCCTTTTACATGAAGCCAAGCTGCACTGAAAGCCTCCAACACAGGAATACAGTTGTTACCAGCCAATCAAAGCCACAAAACAAGATAGAAGAAACCAGAAACACCAATCAAACAAACTCCAAGTCCAATAAACACAGACACAAGACCCCCAACCAATCCGGATGTAGAAAAAAAACATCCTGCGCACACATAATAGGCTATCCTCAAATTAAAACCAACGCCCTGTGACAGCCTGACCCACATTACAAACTCCATACAGAAGCCTGATGATGTCAGATGAGATTCTGCTGAAACGTTGCTACAACTTTGAAAGCACTACAATGACGTGGGATAATACCCGAAGGAAGCTGAACAGCACACATGTAAGTACTCGCGAAAGCTTAAAAAAACAAATATTATATATTATTGAAGAGCAGCCGTCCTTTCACACGAAGCCAAGCAGCATTGAAAGCCTCCAACACAAGAAGCAGAGTGCTGCCAGCCAATCAAAGCCACAAAACAGACAGAAGAAACCAGAAACACCAATCAATCAAACTCCAAGTCCAATGAACACAGACCCAGGTTAATAGCCAATCAGAAAAGACCAGCCTCAAATTTGAAACAGAGGAAGTGAGACACACTTCCATTCAGAAGCCTGATGATGGCAGATGAGATTCTCGCTGAAACGTTGCTACAACTTTAACAGAACTACAATGAGCTACAACTTTAACAGAACTACAATGACGTGGATAATACCCGAAGGAAGCTAAACAGCACAAATGTAAGTACCCGCGAGAGCTTAAAAAAACATACTATATATATATTATACATATATATATATATGTTTTCTGAGGTTTTCCGCGAGTATTTGTATGGTGATCTTTGGTTATTCGGTTTTCTACCGTGTAGAATTGGAAGTATCTAGGCAACTTTTTGATGAAGTCTCATTCATCATCTTCAGGCTTGTTTCTTTCAGCTCTGTGCTTCTCAGAGTAATGATAGTAATAACTCTGAGAAGCACAGAGCTGAAGAAACACAGCCTGAAGATGATGAATGAGACTTCATCGAAACGTTGCCTAGATACTTCCAATTCTACGCGGGAGAAAACCCGACGAATAACCTAAAAGATATATACTATATATATATATATATATATATAGTATAAATATAATAGTATATATATATATTATAGTTATATATATATTAGCATTCATATAATCCGGAGTTACATGCCAGTTTCATCCAACCATGTCGTTTTCCACTTCTTTTTATCCACACCCCCTGTCTTACTCTTCACTCCACTTTCTCCAATCCCAACTAACCTATCCACATATCCCTCCCTTGATTTCCCATGCATCTATTCATCCTGTTTCTGCCACTGACCATTTTTGCCATCCAGCTGCATTTTATTTTTAGTTCCTCCATCAAATTCTTTATTTTTTCCCATTTTTGCACCCACCTATCCTTTCATATTCTTACCGCCTTTTCTGTCAATTCATCCATTCTCTCCATTCATTTATCATATGCAATAGAACCTCTGATCACGAATGTTTCTGACCACAACCAAATTGGGTTCCGACCAAAAAAAACAAATCACATTTTTTTTTCACGCCAATTTTTTCCTTCTGCACCATTTTTTTGTGCAAGTGCCAAATTTCCAAAATTAGGTTTGCATCACAACCAAATCAGGTTGCGACCAAAGTTATGGAATCAATTATGATTGTGACCAGAGGTTCTATGGTACCCAATTCATGTTTCCATCCAATACTTCTTCACATCCCATTCACCTATTCCTACACACACACACACACACACACACACACACACAGACAGACACACACACACAGAGTCCTATTTTCACACCCACTCTTACTTCAAACCCTTCACTTTTTACAAAAGGGGAAAAGACTCCCCTTCCTTCCACATAATGTAATCATATTCAGACAAATATTTCAAGAATGAACACACTTAGAGCAGTAGAATAAAAAGAAGGATCAAAGGATATGCAAGCAGCCCATTTCATATGAGTGTTAAACACGGATGGGATTCGGGAAAAAAGAAAAATAAAGTAGGAACAAGAAATGGGTATCCCTGGTTGATGGGTTGCTAATTTCCTCATTTCACTGCTTCTGAAATGCTGCTACTTGTAGTTCTGAAATTGCCTTATAATAAAGAGAAAGTTAGAAGTCATACATCTTTGGGGATGTGGATTAATTATGTAAAAGTGAGAACGAATGAATGAATGAGGCCCATTCATTACTAGCAGGGAAATGAATGCCAGATTCAAGAGTAATTTCTTTCCCATTCAGAACTCATCCATTTCTCTCTAGCAGCAATAATAGGTGAGTTGGAGGTTAAGGGGAGGGACGGGGAAAGCAGAAACACCAAATTTGAGAAGAGCCTGAGTAAAGTATCCATCCAAACGCCCTGCATGAGTGTCCTGTCTGAGTTGCCTTGACTGATCATTTTTTTGTCTCCCTACACTATCCATAACATCTCTCCCTCTTCTGCATACAGCCAGTCAAATGGAGTCTAGGCTAGTATAAAGTAAAGGCTAGTGTGGAGTCCTTCTTGTCATCTCTGTCTCTTAACAAAATTGCCACTGGAAATATAGAAGTTTCACAAGTGGTCCCAGACCCTTTATACCCTGGTATAATCATGAACTGTTAACAGCCTTGTGTATACTGTCCCAGGGTTGTAGCCAGAGATGGTATTCAGCAGGTTCTGACCAGTTCTGGAGAACCGGTAGTGGAAATTTTGAGTAGTTTGGAAGACTGGTAAATACCACTTCTGACTGGAGATTTTACAGTATCCTTCCCCTGCCATGTCCACCAAACCATGCCCACAGAACCAGTAGTAAAAAATTTTTGGATCCCACCATTGGTTTTACTTGGTGATAAGTCCACTTTTTATCAGTTCCTTTATGTCATATCATATTTAAAGTTCAATTGCTAGAATTCTCTTTCTGTCTCTCCTTTTAGGATTCTCTCACACATCCATGTAGATACATGCCTTTGTGTATGTGTGCACTTATATTCCCACCTCCCATTCCCACCCCCAGAAGCATTTACTGGCCAATATTCCTGTTGAAATGCTAATTTCAACTGAATGCTAATTATGCTTTTGAAGTTCGGATGTCAAAGAGATTCATGTCATGTGTCAATTTATCTCATTCTGCAAGTCTGGAGTTATAGTTGATTAGGGATCAATTGCCAACATGTTTATAAAAATTAAATGCTTTCTGTTGACATCTGTAATGTTGCTTTGTGATTCTCTTTTGTGACAAACAAAACTATGCTGTTCTCATATTTTAATCTCATAACTATACCGTGACATTGAGAGGGTTTCAAAATTTCTTCAGGTCAAAGAAAATGCTGCAAAATCCAATCTGGGTCGGTCACAGGGCCCAGAGGTTTAGTCTTCTGAGCTTTCAGACTCATGCTGGAACTCATCCTCAGAGAACTTCTCTCTATCAGAATATGTGCTTTGGGTTATTCTATGTATCATATTTATGTAGTGCCTTCCTATTGATTTAATGGTGTGTTGATGGCCAGTTATTGGCTTGGGATTGAAGCCTGACCCTTTAACAGGCAACAGGAGTGCTGATTGACTAGTTTATCAGCTACTTAGGAGCCAAGGACTTGGTAGCACAAGGAATAAGAAGCCAATCACTGGCCATCCGCACACTAACCAACTAATAGGAGGGTACCACATAAATACGATGCATAGAATAACCCAAAGCACATATTTCAGTAGAGAGAAATTCCTTGAGGATTGGCTCCAGCATGAGTCTGAAAGCTTGAAAGATTAAACCTCTGGTCTTGGTGACCGACCCAGATTGGATCTTGCAACATGATATCCTGAGACACATATATTTTCCTTCATTCATGAGAGAAAATTTATCCAGAACAGTTTTAATATTCCCACTGAAATAACCCAAATGTACTTAAACTTATTTTCTCAAACAAATACAAATTTAACATTCAGATTTTCACTGGATTTGAATATGTCTGTGGTAAATATGCACCCGAGGGAAAGGTGACCAGAATAATAACACCTGTGTTTTGCAAAACTACTCCTAATTTGGCTTTTATACATTCTCCTGAGCCTTCTCTCTGTTAATTTAATTTTTTTTTAAATAATTTAATTAAAATTAAATTATTAAATAATTTTAAATTATTATTTAACTGTTAAATAATTTTTTAGGTTTGTTATATAGTGCCACTGTCATAGGGCCCCTGATAATGTGTGGATAATCTTCCATCCTAGCCCACTGAAATAAAATAGTCCTTGTCAGGGAGGCTGTAGAAAAAAAGAGGTTAAAACTGTCACACATGCATGCACCAATAGTTCAGAAATAATTAGCCCAGACAGAAACAATTATCTTTAAGTCTTCTTACATCAGTAGGCTGAGTTGTCTTGAAATCCTGGGGTTTAAGAAGCATGACTTGGTTGCATTGTCTGGCTGGCTCTTCCACAGAACAATCTCCATCTATCGGTCGGTTGGCACCTGAGCTCTTCTTAAGCTGAAGGCATTGAACAACCTGAAGACCATCTGGTTTCCTCAGCAGGGCCCGGCCACTTGCTGCAACCACTTTTGAAAGACGGCTTGCCACTCAGCTTAAAGAGCTGCTTGCAGTACAATTAATTATCATCTGCCAAATGTCAAATGGAGCTCACTGTGTCAGCTCTGATGGTAGTTCCTTTGTTTAGGGAACATGTTTTTGAGGTAATTATCCTATGCTGATGATGCTGTCCTTGGCCCAAGAATTCTCTAGATTTGATCATGAAATACAAGCAGCAATATGGTTCGGGGTCAAGACATTGGATCTGTAAAGTTAGAATGCAAAGGGTGATGTCAAAATTAATTGAGGAAGAATGCAGCAGTTTTACCATATAATAATGAGGTTTAATACCCTTGCTCAAAAGGTTAAATATCTAGGAATTTACCTAATAAAAAATAATACAGTCCTATTTAGAAATAATTGCCCACTGATCAGGAAAATTATTAACAGCAGATTTCTTAAGATAGAAAAAGTTAAAACTGTCTTGGTTAGGAAGAACTGCAGCCTTTCAAACAAAAGAATTCTGTCAAGGCCTAATGTTAGCTTCCAAATAACTTCATTAAAAATGGAAAACAAAATATTATTAGACTGATCTAATAAAAGGCTGAGGATTACATTCAAGGTACTGCAGGATTTGAAAGAACGAGATGGCATGTCAACCCTGAACTTTAAATTATATTATGAACCTAGCCTTTAACTTGGTTCATAAATTGGGTGATATCCTGTATTTGCTTACATCCATGGAGGGCTCCCACAAGGGCTTCATAAGTATAACTGAATAGATGCAAAAATAATTTAAAAGATTATTAAGAAATCATACAATTAAAGGCATCATATTAAAAGTTAGGAATAAATAAAGGAAAGGAATCACCTCAGAGCTATCTCTTGCCTCATTATCAAATATTTATTTTCATGAAGAAGAAAGCACAAAGGAATTTGCTCAACAATCATGACATTAACGTTTATTTTAGACCTATTTTTATAATCACCCGATTTTGATAGCTTTAAATAAATTGCAGAATTTTAAGGAAAGTGAAAAAACGTAGAGAATACTTAGAGATATGATGGAATTGTAACCTCATAACCACAAATTTGAAGCATTTACATTGTTGTTAAAGAGAGCTTGGTTAAATGGATGCGAAATTTACATACAACAATTGATATTCAGCAATTCACAGCCAATGTTATCCTTAGAGAAAAACTTAGAGAAACCATTACTATATTATTCCAGAACTGATTCCAAGATTGAAATGTTTATCAATTTAGAAAAAATTTGTTCTCTACAAATTGTTGGAAAGACAGTGAACAGCTAGGATTGCTTTTTTTTTTTTTTTTTNTAGGATTTTTTTTTTTTTTTTTTTACTGAGTGGCAATATTGATGAAGCTGAACAATTTGGGGAAATGACTTGTAAAGGAATTAAATGTTTTTGGAAAAAAATGTAGAATTTTCTGTAAAATACTGCTATTACCATTCTTGAATTAGCACTGCATATGACAATTGCTGGAAGTTGGGTTGGAAAGTACTTTCATTTTTTCTATAGAACAAATGTTAAATTAACTTCAGAAGTATGCCTCCATGTCCTAAAAAAAGCTACTTTTGTATTTCAAAAGTAAATTTGATACAGAATTTAACTTTATTTAAAAACCATGTTTTAAGTACAGCTCTATATATGGGCCGTTCCATATCCAAAATCTGGATTTTTCGTAATATAAAATACTTTTTTGCCTGGGCAGAAACTTCTGTAAATCTTAATCTCCCATTATGATTTATATTGTATTAACTACAGCTATTGATAATATATATTATGTATTACATATAATAATATATAATGATAATATATACATATTGAATAAATAAATAAATATTACTTGGATTGTACCAATTGTGGGTAACATAATTATAACTCTTTGATCTGATATAGTGGTTGTTTTAGTTTTTCAGTAGATGTGGTGGTGCTCTAAGCAACAACATTTAGTGTGCCAGTAGACCTAATAAAGATCTGCTCTTATTTCATATTCTCCATGTAAAAATAAAAAACTAATTTCCTTGCTTATTGCTTAATTTTCTATTTCTCTTTGGATTGCTATTCATTGTCTAACTTTGAACTTTTGTTGTATTTTTACAGTTTTATCTGTTTGTAAACTGGCGCGAGTTGGTATGACCTGGTTTATAAATATAATAAATAAAAGAAGCAAAATAAGTCATTATTTTATTTATTTAAATTTATCAGCCCCTCTCCCCCAACTCCAATGTACTCTGAGAGGGTGTACAAATGAGGGGAAAAAAACACAAAAACATTTTTTTAAAATAACTGTTAAATCAGAGAGAATCTGGATTGAAATGATCTAATCAACAACAAAATCAATGAAACAAAACAAGGTCCTTAGGCAAACAATAAAACACCAACTAGAATCTTAGGAGAGAGTGTGCCATCTGTATGTCTGGGTGGGCAGCAGAGGTGGTTTTCAGCAGGTTATGACCAGTTCTGGAGAAGCGGTAGCGGAAATTTGGAGTAGTTCGGAGAACGGGCAAATCCCACTTCTGACTAGAGATTTTACAGTATCCTTCTTCTGCCATGCCCACCAAGCCATGCCCACAGAACCGGTAGTAAAAAAATTTGAATCCCACCAATGGGGGGTGGGGATGTTGTTTGGACAGTAGGGGGGTATAGTAGAGAAGATACTCTTCCTGGATCCCATAGGACAATAATATTTAATGGAGGAGACCTGGAGTGCACTCAATCTGCTGAAATGTACTAGGCAGACAGTTGTAGACAGATGGTTCCTCAGATATCAAGGCCATATGCAGAAAGAAAGGAAAGAAATACTGCTAAACATACATAAAAGCTGTGACCCCCTCGATATCCTAACTTCAGAGTACGACTCATAAAACTATCTTTTTTCCCTCAAAAAGATCCATAACACTGCATTTCCAGGCCTTTTTTATTCTCAGCCTCGATCAATCAGTTGAAAAATCTATGCAGTCTGTCTGAAATGTACATGGAAATTATTTTTAAATGTCTCATTTTTCCCCCAGCTCGTCTTCCTAAGATTCTAAAGAAATCAGTTCCGAATTACAAATATCATGCAAAAATGCTAGAACATTACATTAGCAGAGGGGGAAAACTGTGAGTATGAGGAGGAAGTGGAAGAAACTTCAACTTTGTCCTCAGCAGTAATATTGTGATTCCTAGTTCTCTGCTATTACTAACCTTTGCAAAATAGGGGTCTGTTTTGGCTCTACCCTCGGGAAAAGTGAATGGACCTTCTGGCATTCTCATCTACAAGTGAATATCTAAGGACTCATAAGGGATTGTAGCAGAAAAGCTATATAATATAACATCACTGCAATGAGGTTGCTCATACAGCTTGAATGTCAACTTGGGTTTTCCCAGCCCAGTCCCAGGTGAGAGAGGCTTTGAATCTATAAAAAGGTAAGAAATACTAGGAAAAGTAGGCATTGAGTATTAAAGTGTAGCCTTCAAGCCAAAAATAGCTCTCCAATGTTGATAGAAGGAATTCCAAGTCCATTCGTTACAGTTCTACAGTTTCTACTATTTTCTGGAAGAAATACACGGCACGGTATTTCCCAAACTAGTTCTGGTTATTTTAATATTTCTTACAATTGGAACTTATATGAGAAAACATCCAATAAACACATGGAATGATCTTCCTGCTGTAATAACCTCCCTCCCTCCCTCCCACCCTTCCCCTCGCCTCTCTATACTCATGCTGTACAGCATTTAACCTTTACTGTATTGAAAAAGCTTTTCAGGAAGAAGATGAAAAAGCCATTCCCATTTCTGCTGCTGTTCTTAATGAATCCAACACTCAATTTTCAGTGAATAATTCAATTTAACAAGCAAAATCTAAATGGGAAATAGCACTGTTTTTTTTCCCTGGGCCCAGCTCATCAGAGTTGTCCTTAAGAAGGAGAAAAATTGGTCCTAGAATTACATAGCCAGAAGGCATTGTGCCATTAAATCTGAGTTCATTTCAGAGGGAATGAAACCGTCTCAGGAGACATAAGGCTGCAGCTTGAAAGTTGTTTGCAGGTTGATTGGATTTTTTTTTTTTACAAAAAAAAAGGATCCCATACTACTGCCAAAAAAGTAGATTTAAAATTGGTATTGTGCCAACATGCCAAATGATAGCAAACTTGACTTAGGAATTTTAGCAAAGTCAAAGTCATTCCTCAAGGATTAGTGTCTTGGCTCAAGTGAATTTAAAAGATGTGTTTATTTGCAATACAGAACTCAGAGTTATCTGTTGAGACTCTGTTGGTTTAAATTGCTGAAATGCAATTGGAATTCTGAACAAGTAACAATTGTCTGACTGTATGCATCGGTCAATCCTGAACTAAGTCAACCCTGGCTGTTCTTTGTAAGGGACAGATACTGAAGATGAAGCTCAAATACTTTGGCCACCTAATGGAAGAGAGGACTCATTAGAAAAGAGCCTGATGTTGGGAAAGACTGAAGGCAGAAGGAGAAGGGGATGGCAGAGGATGAGATGGTTGGATTGGTATCATTGACGCAACGATCATGACTTTGAGGAAACTCCAGGGGACAATGGAGGACAAATGGCCTGGCATGCTGTGATCCATGGGTTGTGACGAGTCGGTCATGACGTAGTACAGGGATGTCAAACTTAAGTCATCACGGCATCGTCATGTGTTGTATTGCAACTTTTTCCCCCTTTGCTAAACTGGGCATGGATGTGGACAGTGCATGATGCATCTGGCCCATGGGCTGCGATAACTAAATGACTTGATAACTAAATGACAACAAATGATCCAACACATGAAGAATTTAAACAGGGCAATTGATATGCAACAGTGGGACTATCAATGGAGCCAAGTATTAATTTTATTGAGAATATTAGGCTTAGAGAAAAACAGTATAAACAGTTTTATCATTGGTATATTACCAAAATGAACATGGTAATTCATACTTTAAAAACTATTAGAAAAGAAATAGCCAGCCATTTTATATCTAATATTAATCTCTCTTTTACATGTAATATTAATCTCATGTTATTTTGAACATTCTTATTCAATTTTATACATATGGAGATTCCCTTTTATTTATTTCTGGGTCCTTTGAGGATTTTTTAAAAAATAGTTGTAAATCGTTAAATGGCCATTAAGACAAAAAATAAAGAACAATAATAATACAAACAATATGATCTGCTAAATTACAAAAAAAGCTTTGGTTGTGCTTTGAGTAAAGTTCCCTCTCCCAAACATCTTTGACTTGGCAATGTGCAAGTCAGTGCCTGAATCTGTGGAGGAGGACTAGCCGGAGCTGGAGCCGATGGAAATCGAGGGGGCAGCTTCATTAGTTTCTAAGAAACAAAGACAAGGCAGCAGGACAAGACATCCCAGGGCTCTTTAGGATTGGGATGGCTTGCTGGCAGGGAGGAAAGGGGGCAGGATGACCGAGAGAGGGCAAGCAGTGGAAATGGAGCAACAGAGCGACGGAGTTCAGACGATGAGCCCTCTCCTGATCCCGGAGCATGGAGAGTAGAGAGAAGGCGGGAACAGCACAGGCCGAACCAATGACTTGGGAGGAGAGCACCCCAGCCCTCACAAGGCACCTAGGGACTGAGATTTAAGGAGACATTGTGGGCATTTGTCAGGAACAAGCATTGAATTAGTGGAGTTTTGTGTTCCATTGCAGATGTCTGGCTTTTGCAGCACTGATTGCCTTCTTCCATGCTTTGTGGATTCAGTACCTTGTTCCTTGCTTTGCTGGACTCATTTCCCTGTTCCTTTGCTTTGTTGGACTGCTCGCAGAGAGAGGTTGCTATGTGTGTGTGTGCATATATATCTCTGAGAACTTTGCTCTGGGACTTGCCATGAACATGGGAGTGTTTGGGGGAAAGTTGGAGCATTAAAGGGGAGTTTGAACTCTCAGCTGGCTGTGTGGCCTTCGTCCCTTGTCCCAGGTCATTACACTATGGTTGTGACTGGAATCATCTACAAACAGCAGAACCTGTTGCTTACAGGGCTGGTTAGACCACAGCATTGGACATGCTCTTCGTTTTTATTGAATGAAATAAATAACATTTATTATTTGGGCCTATGTAGCAAGTCTTTAGACAACTCACACTGTAGTAGACAATGCAGAAATCAGGTTAATATTTAAACCCCAAGAGGAAAGAGAGGGAAGCTATTTTGAAATTCAGGCTCAGGTACTCAAGTGCTGTGGGCAGCCCCATTGGTCACGAAGATGGCTCTTTCCCAGGGGTGGGATTCAAATTTTTTAGCAACCAGTTCTGTGGGCATGGTTTGGTGGTCATGTTACTGGCTGGGCATAGCCAACTCAATATCACTCACATCGAGGCACGCATCTCCTTGCCTGGCCTCTCATGACTATGGATGCTGCAACAGTTGTTAGTGTGAAAAATGGTCATAAGTCACTTTTTTCAGTGCCATTGTAACTTTGAATGGTCATTCCACACAAGCAAAGTACCAGCAAAGGAGGGGAAAAAACTCCAGAGAAGTTCCAGAGACAGGAAATCTAGTCTTGCCAAGAATGTAGTAAAGGTTAACGGAGAGGCACTTTCTGTAAGAAACACCAGAATGTTTCCTTCCTGCCTTCTTTACAGGATTAGGCCAGTAATTTCTTCTAACAACCGGTTCTCTGAACTGCTTAGGATGTTAACAACCGGTTCTAGCAAATAGGTGCGAACTGGTAGAATCCTACCTCTGCTCTTTCCTAGCCAGAGGAAGATGAAGAGTATGGAATGGTGCCTCTTGTGTAAAGGCTGTGGAGCTCGGGGTAGAAAAGAGAAGCCTTTCTCAATAAAGTCAGCCAATTAATTCAAATTACCCATTGAACAGAAGACAAAGTGGTGAGATTTCTCTCTGCCTGACTAACTCACCTTCCTGAACCAGGCATCCAAGTTTTACACATTTATTACAGGTAGTCCTCAATTTACAATCACTATTCGAAGTTACAATGGAACTGCAAAAAGTGACATCACCATTTTTCACTCTGACCATTGCAGCATCCCCGTGGTCACAAGATCAAAATTCAAATGTTTGGCAACTGGCTCATATTTATGACAGTTGCAGTGTTCCGGAGTCATGTGACTCCCGATTGCAACCTTCTGACCAGCAAAGTCAACAGGGCAGCCACAATTCACTTACCAACAGTGTTACTAACTTAACCACTGCAGTGATTCACTTAAACAGCTGTGCCAAGAAAGATCATAATACGGGGCAAAACCCACTTAGCAACTGTCTTCCTTAGCAACAGACATTTTGGGCTCAACTGCAATCGTAAGTCGAGGACTGCTATAAATTTTGCATTAAAAAGCAGTCAGAACTCCAAATAATTGGTTATACCAGTGATCTGCAACCTGCGGCTCTGAAGCCACATGCGGTTTTTTTGGCCCTTTGCTGTGGCTCCCTGTCAGCTGATTCTACCACTGGCTGGGCCCTCCCCTCCCCTCCCTGTCACTCCTTGCCTGGCTTGAGAAGGTAAGGGTGATAGTGGGGGATGGAAACTTGTTCCAGAGCAGGAGGTGACTGAGTGGGAGTGAGTGACATAGAGTTAGCCAGGCCCACCCAGTCACACCAGTTGTTAAATTATTGGCTCTCAGTATTTTCTTTTCTGTAGGAAACAGTCCAAATGGCTCTTTGAGTGTTTAAGGTTGCAGACCCCTGGATTATACTATCAATAAATTAAAAGTGCTTTTTTCCCAAAGTACACAGTGTTATTAGTAGCATCATTGTCTATGATCTGACTGATAGGACAAAGAAAGGTAGAATCAGATATTACACTTAGCAATTGGGGAAGAATACTTGCTTGGGCTTTTTTGTCTGTCTGTCTGTCTGTCTGTTTTCTGTCTGTCTGTTTGTCATAAGAGCAAGTAAAGTGTCTAGCGGGTTTAAAAGAACAATTGAAGGACCGAGTATTGAGGCTCCATTGGTTTATTATGGCTACCTACATGAGCCTTCTAGGGATGTGGAAACAAAACATAACTGAGTTAACCATCTCCAGTACCTGCTTCTGAGATTTATTCTGAAGATGGACAATTGATTTTTTTAGTTACATTGCTAAATTAGGATGGCTGTATGTTTTCTCTGCCTAGGGCAACCCTCTATTTCAAGGCAGTCTCTATGTGAAATATTGAGCAGCCAACTTCTGATGAAAAAAAATAATAAGAAACTAACCAGACCATTGAATCATCACAGACATGGTATGGTAAGGTGACTAGATTACATTAAAATCGTTATGGATTAATATACAAAATGTTTTAATACAGATCTATATCCTTTTTTGTTAAAGTGATGGAACAGTACTCATCCAAGGCTGAATTGATAGGACTCTCCTCCATGAATGAGGTTAATTTTTTTT
Organism: Laticauda laticaudata; assembly: GCA_004320025.1. Taxonomy (NCBI): domain Eukaryota; kingdom Metazoa; phylum Chordata; class Lepidosauria; order Squamata; family Elapidae; genus Laticauda; species Laticauda laticaudata. Next base: position 23,801 of record BHFT01037221.1, read on the forward strand.
TAAAGTCAATTTAAGCTAATGACTAGCATTGTATTTTCTGGTGACAACCTTTTTGAATGAATGATATGACAGTCTTTTGAACTTGGGAGCACATTTTTGAGGGTAATTGAGAATAATTAATAGGTTAACCATCAGGCAGTAAGAGCGACCAATATAGAGAAACCAGCAATTAAGCAGAGTCTACAACATCCAGTACTATTTACATGGCTCTGCAATTTAGAAAAGGTGCTGAGTTACAGGTAGCCTTTCACTGATGCCATTTCATTGGAATGCTAATTCATACTTGCACAAACCTCCCAACATCCTTCACCAAATAAAATAGGGGAGCTTCAGTCTCCTCACTTCTGCCTCTTTGGAAGCCTGGAGATTAGTTGGATTCAAAAACACACTTTGCAACACTCCAAGAACAGGTTACCTGACTTCCTCTCCAAGATAAAAGTGACAAGGCACTGCAGATTCAACCTGCTTGAAACTCCAGGAACTGGGTCGCCTGGAGAGAGTTGAAGACATATAATGCCACCAAGTCATCAATTGGGGTTATCGGGGCATGATAGTGGCAGGAGAAACTGCAGTCAGGGACTGGTCATCATCCCCAATAATGGGGATTATTGGGAAGATCTGCCTTGTGTGGCTTGCCTAACACAATACCATATTGTCTTTGGCGATATCTGTGTATTATTATAAAAGGCAAAATCAGACATAAATGGCTACCGTTTCTGTCACAAACAAATGAAAAGTATGGATAGGAAATAACTAGAAAGTCTTGGCTTTGCAATCAACATTTGCTTATCTTCCAGAAATAATGCACAGATACTTACCCATGCACACAGAGCCACGCATACGACATGTATGAATCCATATCTAGATTCAAGGTATCTCACAGTCAGCAGCTCACTACTAATTGTAAGAAAAAGGTGAAAGGGAGTAGAATTAGTTCACACATGCTGATTTCTCATTTGATGCAGTGGCACACTTGTGTACAAGGTCAGTCAGTCAGAGAATGTTCCTCCAATAACATTCATTTTTCTTCTCACCACTTCAGTTCCTTTCACTGGAGTCAGTCTGCACATTTAACTGCCGGTCATCATGTATCAAATCACTGTTATACATACAAGTGTTGCATTAAACTTAATCTTAACTGCCATTAGCCAGCTCTCAGAATAAACCTGATTCCATTCCTTGTGCTAAGAGTGATCAAAATGAATCTTAAAAAGTGGGTTTGGCAGGTCAGATTAATCCCTATTACTCCCTCCACCCCACTTCTGCTATACAGCTAGTTCTCAACATAGGGCCACAATTGAGCTCAAAATTTCCAATGCAAAGTGAGACATTTAAGTGAGTTTTGTCCCATTTTAAGACTTTCTGGCCACAGTTATTAAGGGAATCACTGTAGTTGTTAAGTTAGTAACACGGACATTAAGTGAATCTGGCTTCCACATTGACTTTGCTTGTCAGAAGGTTGTAAAAGGGGATCATGTGACCCTGGAACATTGCAACCATCTGTTGTGGTTAGCCGGCAGCAGGTGCAGATGGCTGAGAAGAGCGAGGACTCAGATGAGGGGCCAGGACCATTAGGAAGTAGACTGTTGCCTTCAGAGATTGTGGGGGCTGGCAGCAGTGATGAGGAAGTTCCCGAGGAGCCTGTGCACATGCACGCAGGATTCCTTGCAGGAAAGAGCAGCTGCAACAGCAGGGGCGATTCAGGAGTAAGGCTGCAAGGCAATGGCCCCTCCTTCAAGAAGATAAAAGGCAGCTGTGAAGTGAACGTTATTTGCAGGGAGCAAAGAGGTTTTGAAACTCAGCCTTGTGAGACTACCGTAAGCCTACCGTATTTTAAGTTGGTATTTGAAGATTCCTGTGTTGTGAAATATTTCTTATCTGTGATTCATGGCAGTCTTATACTGTTTTGGCAAGGTTTGTGCTTATCAAAGTTAATTAGTTTGCAGCAGCCTTTTAACCAGGATTTGTAGGACTAATGAAAAGGTTTCTGTTCCTTTTGGTTAGTGTTTGTCTTATAGGAAAAGGGTTTGGGTCAGAACACCATCATAAGTATGAACCAATTCCCTTGGCTACCTCTGAATTGTGATCACATGACTCTGGGGAATGCTGCAGTGGTCATAAGTGTGAAAAACGGTCATAACTGCCATTTAAAGTGCTGTTGTAAATTTGAACAGTCACTAAATGAACTACTGTAAGTTGAGGACTACCTGAACATGATCCTAGTGAGAATATACTGTTCTAAAAACATCTAAATGATCACTCAGTGGCCACCCAAAGAAATTAATGTTAGTTGACTCATTCCTATCTGCTTTCTGGCTACAATTCCCATCATGCCACTTAATATGTTAAATATAAATATGGTCTTTAATACAGTCTTTATTCAACTGAATGAAGTGGTATATTCCCCTGAGGAGCTAAGGTTGGGTTAGGCAGAACAAGAATTTACCTTAGGTGAAGTTTGATTTTACATCTTATTGCTTGGACAGATTCAATATTTACTTCATTGGCCCAAGAAAAAGGTATTGACAGAGCAAGTATGTTTCATCAGCCTAGCCATACAAATAGCATGCTGTTATCAGTGATGGCATTTATCCTAAGATTTATCCATTATATACTGTAAATAGTTTATTGTTAGAGCTATATGTTCCATATAAATTTTTCTCCCTTGCCATTCTGCCCAGGAAAACAAACCCAAAAGCTGAAATCTTGCCTTAAACTTGTGGTTACTGTTCTGTTCTGAGAAGAAAGATACGCGAGACCGGTGTTCCAACAAACAGCTCTTTTTATTATAACACTCAGTGACTTGTAACAGAACATTTGCCGGAGCCGCGGCAGCCCTTTTTATAGCGGCTGATCGCGGCTTGCGGCCAATGACAGTTCTTCAAGATTTCCCACCGTCAGGCGGGCCAATTGCAATGGTACTTTATTGACCAATCCTATTGCGGCCTGCTCGGCCAATCAGATTTAGTTATTTGGAGTATTCTAATTTCTATACACAACAGTTACTATTTTCCCATTCTTCAAACTTATTTTTATTTGGTTAATAGGACAGAACCTAAACTTAATATTAGGCTGAACGCCTCATTAAACATCCAGAGGCTGTGATAATATATGCAAGCTTTGACTGCTAGAAGAAACTGTTGTAATTGTGCCATATTTTACACATGGAGCAGCAGTGAAGTGGGCGCCAAACTTTCTGCAGTGTTTATCTTAATTTATCCAATGAGAAACTTCTTAATACTCTACAACTGATGTAACAAATGCTCCAGTTACAAAGCCTGTGTGGAAATCATCATTTTCTTTTTATACATTTTGAGATAAAAGCTTCAGGATGACTTTCAGGATTGCCTCAACAGTACAGCTATCTTCTGACATCAACCCATGTGTCAAAGGCTCCCAAACATTTTAAGGTAGGAGTTACAGTCTATAAATGTTTCAATTTTTCTTCTCTTGGCTTCACATTAAAATAATACAGATAGTTTTTCCTAAGTTTCTGAGTACACAGGTGTGATGTAATTGTCACAGCTATACACAGCAGGATAAATATGAGATAGGGTGACACAGTATTAGTCACCTGGAGGTGCAGTTTGTCACTTTAAAAGTGTGAAGGCAGGGAGTGAGTAACTAATCCACAATGTTCTTCACCATGGCTTCAAGATTTCCTTCATCCCAAATACTTTTCGGCTCAGAATTAACATATCTTCTTGCTATGATATCCTACCTACAATATTTTTTCTCAATCTGATCCTATCCAGAAATGTTAGACTATCATTCCCATCATCTTTAATCCGACATGTCGAAGATTGAATTAAAATGTCATCTTTGTGTAAGTCGTCACACTTTTTATGGATTATCATGTGCAGAGATTGCAAAACTTTCCACTGGTATGAAAGCAGTGAAACAATAATTCTTATATTGCTAAGATTGACAATCTCAATATGAGATTGTCTTATATTGCTAAGATTGCAGGACTTCTGTGCAGCTTAGGTTTATATAGTTCAGTGAAACCCAAGGAAGAAAGAGACTCTTGCTTAGGTATGTGAAATCTCACAGGAATCGATTCCTGAAAATAGGAAAGGAAGGTTAGACTTAATTTGCCAAATCAATTACTAATTTGTTTATTTACTGTGAGCAAAGGAAGGAAGAAGCAAATTGTTGTGTGGTAGATAGTGCAATTCTATATAAGCTAATCAAAAGTTCTCTTCATTCTTTTTTTTAAATAAATTTTATTGATTTTACAATTAAAACAGGCCAAGAACACATACATAAATGTAAGAGAGAAAAAGAAAAGAAAGGAAGAAGAAAATAGAAAGAAAAAGATAGAAAACAATTAAAAACATTTTCATCTTCAACAGTTTGTGAGACCTCCTTTTTATCCTTATGACATATACACATTTAATCCTTACATATATCTGTATATCACTATTATGGTTCTATCCTATCCTCTTTTGCCTTTTAGTGTGAAATCTATCTTTGGTCTATCCATTTGTTCCAGCAGTTCCAGCTGTCATAGTATATTGAAGTGTCTTTATTTTTTAATGCCAAGGTTAATTTGTCCATTTCTGCACAACTTGAAATTATTTTGAATAATCATCTCCTCTATTGGAACATGAGGCTGTTTCTAACATTGTGCAAAAGCCAATCTGGCTGCTGTCAAAATATGTATTATTATATATTTCACTTTTTTGGTATTTGTTTATCAAAGATCCCTAATAGAAAGGACTCTGGTTTGAATTTGATCTGTTCTCTTGTCATTTCCTCCAGCCAATTTTTAATTTTCTGCCAATATTTTTGAGCTTCTGTACAGGATCACCACACGTGGAAGAAAGTTCCCTTTTTTTTTTTTTTTTGCATTTCCAGCAATTTGGACTCATATTGGGGTTCACTTCATTCTTACTAGAGTTGCCAACTTTTAAACTTGGCTTTAAGTGGAGTTTGTCATTTAGCAGGAACTTGAAATTAAGGTACTAATCATATTGGTTTTATGTAGCACTGATATTAACTAATGGGAAAGAAAAGTTACATTGTTAAATGTAATAAAAAAATCTAAAGTATGCTGTAACGTAGTCCCTGTGAGAATGATTTCAAGATCTGCTTGTAAAAGTCGTATTTGGCCCTATTAGAGCAGCCCAGTTAGCATGTGAATTGAACCCTGATTCAATTCACCCACATTCATGAACAATTGCACCAGAGCTGGATATTGCTTAATAAAACATGATTTAGAAAAAAATAAATATGCGGTTCAGGAACCATTTCTCCATAGAAGAAGAAATGACAAGCAATGGATCATCTATTCCACTCGCTATTTCAGAGAACATATTCAAATTGTACCCCTTAATTTTTCTTTCAGTGAGAAAGAATACTTGTGAAAGAGAACTTTTGAGACTCCTAGGATCGATCTCTCCATCTATAGTGGGGAAGATTTATATAGTTCCTCTGAATTTTCCTGCAGTTCTGTACAAAATGATCCCCCGCAGATGGCCATCATCCAACCCGAATCATATGCTTGCTGAAAATATTTCAGGAAAAAGAGGGGAAGAAGGGACAGGGCCAAGCCCTACTTAACAGATTAACAGAGTTGGAAGGGACCTTGTAGGTCATCTAGATCAACCTCCCCCTCCACCCAAACAGGAGACCCTACACCATTTCTGATAAATGACACTCTAGTCTCTTGTTGAAAGTCTCCAGTGGTGAAGATCCCACAACTCCTGAAAGCAAGCTATTCTATTGTTTGATTGTTTGTTGTGTCAGAAAATTTCTCATTATTTCTAGCTTGAATCTCTCCTTGATTGGTTTCCAGCCATTATTCCTTGTCTGGCCTTCAGATGCTTTGGAAAACAGCTTGACCCCCTCCTCTTAGTGGCAGCCCCTCAAATATTGGAAGACTGCTATCATGTCTCCCCTGGTCCTTCTCTTCACTAGATTAGCCAAGTACTTGCAACCATTCATCGTATGTTTTAGCCTCCAGTGCCCTAATCATCTTGGTTGCTCTTCTCTGCACTTTTTCTAGAGACTCAACATCTTTTTTTATAGTGTGGTGACCAAACAAATGACAACCTAACAATTTCCTTCCAACCATCTTTTCCTCCACTTGCTTCCAACATACCTGCAGGGCAATCAAATGGGAAGGCTTGGTCTGCATTAGATGTCTGCAATAGGATCCAAATGGAGCAACGAAGATTGTAAAACTTAATTTAAAATTAAGATTATAATATTGGTCTTACTGGAAAGGGGAAGTTATTTCTTTCCAAAAGCAGGAACCTTGCCCTATTCCCTTAGCCGAGAAATCAAGGTTCGGATGACAGTCTTTAAGGGCCTAGCTCAGAGATGGCAAACCGTTTTGTTGTGGTGTGCTGAGAGTGTGTGCCTGCCAGCACCCACAATGCACCCTGCCCTCCCCGCACAACACCCCTGCCCTCTTACCTGCACTGCGCATGCGCGCTGATTTTTGCCCCATTTGAGGCCATTTTTGCCCCGTTTGAGGCCATTTTCACCCTCCCAGGGCCTCAAGGGAAGCCTCTGCAGCCTCAGGATGCTGAAAATGGGGCCCGTTTCAGCACTTCCGGTTAACTTGCCAGCAGTTTGGGGAGTGGTGTCAAGCTGGCCATGCCGTGGGTCAACCGGCGTGGGTGGATCAGCCGGTGTCGGGTGGGGTCCAGTTGGTGTCCCCTGATATGGCCCTCAATGAAATTGAGTTTGACACCCCTGGTTTATGGGAAGGCAGGAAGAAGACGGCATTTGTGGGCTTCTACACACAAACACCCTTATTTCTACCCTGCCTATCTCATCGCTCTCCCTCTTCTAATCATAGAAAATAAATGCAAGCTTTAAAGGTCCGAATTAGGTGAGTTTATTTAACCATCCCACAGGCTTCTTTTGTGGTGCTGCTGGTTCTGGTCTTTATTATTATTCCTGGGTTGTATTATTATTATTATTATTATTATTATTATTATTATTATTATTATTATTATTATTATTATTATTATATTATATTATTATTATTATTATATATTTATATTATGACATGAAACTCAGTCAGCCGAACATTTAAAAATGTGTCACAAATATTCTTAATTGGCATGAGTGGTTGATACGGATTGCTGCCAGAGTTCCTGTATCGACTGGAAACTGCAATTTCTTGATTGTCTGTGTAAAGCTATTATTATGTTATTGTTATTATTATTGTTACTATAAAGGCCTCTTAGGAAAGGATGAAGTCCATAGTAGACAGCCTAAGGTTAAAGTTTTTGGGTTTGGGGAAGAAACCACAGAGTCAGGTAGAGTATTCCAGACATTGACCACTCGGTTGCTAAAGTCGTAATTCCTGAAATCAAGTTTGTGCAGTTTACTTTAAATTTGTATCTATGTGTTGCTCTTACTGTTATGGTTAAAGCTGAAGTATTCATTGATAGGTAGGACATTGCAATATATAATTTTATGTACTATACTTAGATCGGGACCGAAGGCGGCGTAGTTCTAGGTTTTCTAGGTCTAGAATTTTGAGTCTGGTGGCATAAGGTATTCTGCAGCGATAGAGGAGGGGATCATCCTTTTTTTCAATAATAACATTTATCAGCATTAGTTAAAAAAAAGTATGCCTGAAAAAAATAAAATAAAACAGGGAAAATAAACGAGGAGGCATCTGCGTCCTTAAGGACAATCAAATCTCAAAGGAGACACTCCAGACACACTTCCAAATGGGTTTGGACTACAATCCCCATAATAACTCCAATAGCTGGCTGCAGGGTTTGTGTGTGTATGTGGGGGGGGAGGATTGTGGATGATGGGGAACGGCAGCTCAGAAACCTCTGGCCCCTCCCAGGCAGGCGCGTTGATAGACGGCTCTCTTGTCAAATTCCCACGATCCAATTATGGCTGGCGCGCACATGAATATAACATGGATTTTTAGGCACATCAGCCCAGACTAAAACTGCTCGGGGAGCTTTTTTCCCCCCAACATCTACGAGGGGCAGCTTGGCTGGGTTTCCACCTACCCTGTGTTGTATCGCTCTGGATTTACGACAACCCTCTTCCTCCTCCTCCTTCTCTTGCCTCAAGTAAGACTTAGGCGGGGGTGGGGAGAGGGAAGGTCTTTTCTCAGCAGCGAATCTGATAAAGGCGCCTTTTGGAGAGGGGAGAGAGAGACAGGAGAGAGAGAGAGAGAGAGAGAGGGAGGGAGGGNGAGGGAGGGAGGGAGGGAAAGAAGGAAGGAAGGAAGGAAGGAGGAGCCTAGACTTTTGCCGAATACTGTCTTTCTATTCCAGTTGGGACCTCCTTTGCCGCTGATCACCATTTTTAAAAAGCCAAGAAATCCGGCTTGTTCGCCTCCGAGGGGTGGGGTGGGGGGAAAATAATAATAAAAAATAAATAAACCAGTCGCCAAGTCCCCGCAGGGGTTCTCAAGGGAAAGCCTCCCGTTTGGAGAAGTCTGGCGCCGGTCGCGTTCCTGGCTTTTGAGCAGCGGCCAGACGGTGGTTGGACGGGCGGCTTTACGCCTAGCACACCTGGCTACTTAAAGCGGCCGCCTGGAGGTTCCTACCCAACAAACATCGTCAGGATAGAAACGATACCCACAAAATAAATAAATAAATAAATAAATTTATTAATTTATATTAAATAAAGCCCCCCCTCCTTGTCATCATCATCATCATCATCATCAGTTATTATTATATACTTTATTTATTAAACATGTCAACTGAACATTCAAAAATGCATCACAAATACCACTGACTGGTGCTAATGGTTGATACGGGTTGCTGCCAGCATCCTAGGTACCAACCAAGTACTTTCTTAAGATGTACTGTGTTGTTTTGTTATTGGTATTATTATTATTATTACTATTATTATTGTTGTTGTTGTTGGTGGTGGTGTTGCTGTTGCTGTTGCTGTTTTATTGTTATTGTTCCTGGTAATAACTTTGACCCTCTCCGGGTGAAAGAAAAGACCGACCCCTCTGTGTAGATTTACGCATTGGTGCTGGCTTCTTTCTGGTGGGCGCCGAGCGCTATAAATAGGCAAGTTCAGAGCGGTTTCTGCTTGCCGGATCAATACCACGGCTCTGTTCTCGGGCTATATTCCCAGCCCACCTCCCTTCGCCCGCCGCAGCTGGAGCCGACCTGCTTTTATGAATTATAGAAGCGGCTCGACCAGACTTGCTTTCCTTCCCGAGCCCGGGTTAATGTTAGGTCGCCTTCTTCTCCTCCTCCTCCCCCACCCCCAGCGCACCGCATCGCACCCGAAATAGAGGGAGGGGCCGGAACTGACAGAAGGTTAAAGTTGTGATTTATTTCGCTGCTCGCACCTCTATCCGTCCGGGAAGGCGAAGGAAATCTCAGGACGCTACGCGGGCTAAATTTAACAGGGCGAGAAACTCAAAGTAGGTGTGATCGAGGTTACTCCGCAGCAAGTGGAGTCGGAGGTTTTGTAAGGTGACTGCGATGAACTTAAAAGCCCTTCCAGGTAGATGGGAAATGCAAATTCCCCCGGACCCACCTAGAGAGGTCCAAGGGGGAGGGGGGGCCCCCATATGATAAAATACCCACGTCGTTTAAACAAATGCCTAAACAACGAAGGGAACCTTTTAAAAAATATATCAAAGCCACACACACACCCCCAAAGATGCCCCTGAATGCTTCCCCCTCCCTCCCAGCACGCAGATAACAGAACTTGTTCGGCGAAATAAATAAAAGTGAATTTCGTTTTTTTCCCTTTTTCCTATCAATAGGGTAAGAACAGGGAAACCAAACAGTTTACTCCATAATCAGAGTTGGAAGGGGTCTTATAGGTCATTTAGTCCAACCCCCTGACAGATGGGAGTCCAATCTCTTCTTGAAGATCTCAAGTGATGGCAAACTTCCGAGGGCAACTGTTCCATTGGTTAATTGTTCTCACGGTCAGAAAGTTTCTCCTTATTTCCAGGTTAAATTTCTCCTTGTTCAGTTTCCATCCATTATTCCTTGTCTGGCCTTCAGGTGCTTTNGTTTCTCCTTATTTCCAGGTTAAATTTCTCCTTGTTCAGTTTCCATCCATTATTCCTTGTCTGGCCTTCAGGTGCTTTGGAAAATGACTTGACCCCCTTCCTCTCTGTGGTAGCCCCTCAAATAATGGAAGACCTCTATCATGTCTCCCCTGGTCCTTTCTTTTCACTAGACTAGCCAAGCCCAGTTCCTGCAACCTTCGAACCAAATGTAAAGTCCCCGTTTTGAGGCGCCATTCGTCTCAAGACGGGGGCTGCACTCTACATCTGTTTCCGAGAATACTTTCGGCTACCTCTGGAGTTGCTACTGCGATCTTACACCTGGGTTGAATTCCTGAATGGGGGCCACAGGATCGCGGTGGCTGCTAGGACCGGCCTTGTAGGAGACAAACCAATCGAGCAGAGGATGGGAATATGTCTTATCTTCTCCCCCCCCACACACATCAGTTCCTTTGGGGGGGTGGGCAGGAAAGGGACAAAACATCTCCATCGTCCGATATTCCAACACCCCCAAATCTCCGCACCTCTAATGTCGGTCAAGTCCAGAGTCACTCCAAAGCGTGCCATTCGTTCCCGCTTTCCCCAAATCGACAACACCATCCCCTCCCCCGCAAAAAAACCAAAACAAAGCAAAACAAAAAACCAGGTCATTTCAGGAGAGGCTCCGTTCAGCTGAACCTCCGACGTTGCTCCTTTTCTTGACACTTGCTCGCTCTTTTCCGTAACTCAAGAGCGCTGATATCTGGTATGAACGTAACCTCTTGCCCCAGAAAATAAAACCGAGTCCTCATTTCAAACAATAATTTTATTTTATACCTTTTTCTATACTTTGTAGCAAATCTCTTATGTTATTTATTTATTTATTTTTTTGCTGCATTGACCTTATAATAAACTTTCTTAAATTACATTTGTTTTCCCTTTTAAAATCAAGATTCTCTTAATATACCCCTTCCCACAGAACCTTTTCAGGTTGTGTGCTCGCTTGTTATTATTTTTGTCACGATAACATATACCTTTCTTCCCTCCTCCTCCCCCCCCAACCCCTCCCGTGATCTGTTGGATAGCCTATAATGGTGAAACACCTATAAAACAAAGAGGTACAACTCTTTTTTAAAAAAGAGAAGAGAATTCAACGGAAAGAGGCAGTGAAGACTTGAAGGATGCTTTGACGGCTTGAAGCTCAGCCTTCCGCAACACTTAGCAGCATTCCACGGGGGGCGCTTGTTTGTTTGTTTGTTTTTAAAGCCCTAAAAAAAAAAAAAAAAAAAAAAAAAAAAAAAAAAAAAACCGCATTTTGGTTTTTTTTTTTTCCCCTTCATTTTTTAAAAAAATGACCCCTTTTTTTTCCCCGCCCCCCCCCCGTTCTTCTTTCTTTCTTCCTCCCTCCCTCCCTCCCTCCCGCCACCCCTTGAGGGAGGGAGAGTCTCGTCCTTCGAAGTGAAATGGTGGTGAGAGGGAATATCGAAAAGAAATCAGTAAAACGACAAAGAGTTTCCGAGGCGAGACGATCAAACGTCGGTGAGTTCATCTCCTTAGAAAGCCGCTCAACCCAGCCTGCACAGGTGCCTCCATTTCCGGGTCGTGCTTCTCCCCCCCCCCAATCTTCCTCGCTCAATTCAACCTTCCAGGAGAAGCTTTGCCTTCCCAGGTTGGGGGATCGTGGGCGGGGAGGGGGCCCCCCCGAGAACGAGCTCCTTTTTCATTGCCGCGAGTAGTGTTATTAGTATTATTTTATTACTATCGTTACTTTTTTTTATTGTTATTATTATTATTAGCTATTATTAACTCTATTAGTAATCGGTGGTGGCTGGAAGCCGTTCCTGAGATTCTTGGTGCACCCACCCACGCGCGCGCACGCACCCACACCACCCCCACACCCGCACGCACCCACGAAAAAGAGGCTGAGTTGTTGACCTTATCTGAAAGAGAAGGCTAGCTGAGGTCCGAGTTTGGCTGTTTTGCTTCGCTCACCGTTGGGGGAACCATTTGGCAAATCATCTGAACGCAAAAAAATGGAGAGGAAGGGCGAGGCAGAGAGAAGAGAAAGAGAAGAGAGAGAAAGACCAGGCTGGTCGTGATGGCTTCCCTTTCTCCATCTCTCCCCCCCCACCCCACCCCACCCCCGTCCTTCCCCAAGATGGAGGTTGAGATCATCAGCACCGTGGAGATTTCCCAACGTGTTTCCCCCCCTTCTTTTTTGGGGGGGGAGGGGTGAGTTTTGGGAAACTCCCTCCCCCCCTCCGCTCCAAGCCAAGGAGCAGAGACGTTTCTTCTGTAAATCCACTCCTTGGAGAAAGAGAGAAGCGAAAGGAGGTGGGCCGAAGGAAGAAGGTGGGCGAGGGGGGACGGACTCCTGGTGCGGTGTGGGACCCCGCGCGTGCTGACGACGACGTGAAGAAGGGCCTTCTACATGGAGATGCAAGTCGCCAACGCGGCGGAAAGAGCCGCCAACAGCACCGGGGAGGCAGAGGCTACGAAGGGCGAGGCTGCTCGGTTGGTTTTGCTGCAGAGGACAAATAGGTTGCCTTCGTAGTCGAGCTTTTTGGATTTCTCTTTCAGTTTTTCCCAGACGTCTGTCAGCCCTTCGTGACAATCCAAGAGGGCTGTGGCGGTGCAGGAGTGGAAGTCATCCCAGTATCTGAATAAAGAGGGAAAGACACAAGAGGGAGAGAGGGAGGGAGGGAGAGGGAGGGAGAGAGGTTGGTGGCATACCTGGCAAACCCTCCCTTCCGTCTGCCCTCACAATAAATGAATTCGGTCAACAAATGTGCACTTTTGTGCATTCCCAATAGAAAGGCACAACCCATTGCTTGACCTAAGTCAACGTGTTGGCTTGGGGCTTATATGAATTCAAGTATTATAAATTTACTGAATTGAGGTTATAATGAACGATGGTATAATACAGTAAATGAATTCAGTCAACAATATACACTTTCGTGCATTCCCGATAGGAATAGATGACCCATTGCTGGATCCAAGCCAATATGTTGGCTTAGCACAGCTTGTGTGAATTCAAGTATTATAGTTTACTAAATTAATTCAAGTTATAACCAATTATGGTATAGTACAATCAATGAATTCAGTCAACAATGTACTCTTTCGTGCATTCCCAATAGGAATAGATGACCCATTGCTTGACACAGTGTCTGGGTTCATGTAAGCCAACATGTTGACTTAGCACAGCTTGTACTGGTTATGAATTCAAGTATTATAGATAAACCGAGGTTATAATAATCCATAGTATTGTACAATAAATGGATTCAGCCAACAATATACACTTTTGCGCATTCCAAAGAGGGCTACTAACCATTTCAATAAATGCTGGTAGTTTGGGGGTAAGGATGCAGATGAGGATTCAATTCCACCCTCTGCTACTACGGTTGAAGCTCATTTGGTGCTTTTTTTGGGGTGGTCACCCTTACTCAACCTCTCCTAAGTCACAAGGCTGTTCTCTGAAAAATCAAAGGAGGCACCCCCAGTTGAAAAAGGCAACTCTGCCTTGCAGGAAGGGGCAAATAGAGAGGGAGGCACTAGTGTGTCTGGCAGAAAAGTCATTGCCCTATTCTAAAAAATTCTATTTGGTTCTTTCACCCTCAATACAATGTCTATTCCCCACTCTCACTCCAGACATTAGCCAATGTTTCAGATCAATGTTTTTTCAGCCTTGGCAACCCCAGGACTTCAATTCCTAGAATTCCCTAACCAGCATTACTGGGAATTGAAGTCCGCCCATCTTGGAGTTGCTAAGATTGAAAAATTCTCAAGGACTCATCTCACTGTTTTCCTGAAATTTTACCAGCAATGAAAGGGACAATATCTCTTGTCATCCCTGTCCGTCATCTGCAGTCCTTGGGGAGGATGAAGGTTGCAATGGTACATCTCAGAGGTGGTAGTCAACAGGTTCTGACCAGTTCTGGAGAACCAGTAGCGGGAATTTTGAGTAGTTTGGAGAACCATCAAATACCACCTCTGACTGGAGATTTTATAATATCCTTCCCCTGCCATGCCCACTAAGTCATGCTCACAGAACCAGTTGTAAAAAAAACTTGAATCCCTACCATTGCAGGGTACCAGCTTGGTCCATGATGCCCTATCCCCTATATTGAATAATTACATCAAATAAAGAGAGATAGATAGATAGAATGAATTCTTTATTGGCCAAGTGTGATTGGGCACACAAGGAATTTGTCTTGGTGCAAATGCTCTCAGTGTACATAAAAGAAAAGATACATTCATCAAGAATCATAAAATGCAACACTGAATGATAATCATAGAGTGCAATAAGCAATCAAATCATACTAGGAAACAGTCAATATGAATTGTAAGGATACAAGCGACAAAATTACAGTCGTACAGTCACAAGTGGGAGGGGATGGGTGATAAGGAATGATGAGAAAATTAACAGTAATAGTAGTGCGGACTTTGTAAATAGTTGAACAGTGTTTTCTATTCTATAAAAATCATAGGTTGCAAAGGTATGACTAAAAAAAAACCACCTGATTTTCCCTGTACTAGCATACAGGAAGAATATCCCTTCTGAGAAACCTGCTAAGGATGCATCTATGCATCATTGAAAAACAATCTTTCTTACTTCAGAGAAATTAGTGGCCAGTCGAAGTAAGACTAGAATTGATGAGTAGCTCATTTATTTTGTTTAGAGAAAAATATATGGCACTTCTAGTTGCTCAAGGGAGTGAACATAATAGTAGTCTCTCCTTCAATGTTTCAGAGAACAGCCTTGTGACTTAAGGAGAGGTTGAATAAGGGTGACTGGCCAAAAAAAGCACCCATTGAGCTTCTACTGTAGTAGCTGAGGGAGGAATTGAACCTGGATTTCTTTCCTCACCAGCACCCTTACCCTCAAACTATTAGCATTTACTTAAATAGTTGACAGTTCTGTTACGAATGCAGAAAAGTGTATATTGCTGACTGAATTCATTTACTGTACTAAACCATGGTTTGTTATAACCATACTTTAATAAACTGTAATACTTGAATTCATGCAAGCTGTGCTAAGTTGGCTTACATGATACATGAACACAGACACTCTGTCAAACAATGGACCATCTTTCCACCAAAGTCTAGTCTGTAGTCATATATAATGTGAATGATTTACTTAGTTAATACACAAAGGTGACTAGCTTACCACACTGCCAAAAACAAACTGTGTTATAGCTTAGCATGCTATGTAAGCCCGGTCCTATTCTGATGGATGCGGGCTGGATACGGTGTGTGTGATAATTTGGTTGCAATCAAATAGTTGATAAAGCTATCCTAGATGTCAACTGTTCCCCCCCCCCCCAAAAAANTCCCCCCCCCCCAAAAAAAAACCTTCCAACTTTCAGTTGATCAAGAATCAGCTCACTATTACTACTCCATTTCCAAAGAGATACTTTTGTGTGGAGTCAGTAAAGATATTGGCTTAGAAAACTATTTTCTGCTGAATGGATTTATAGGAAGCCATGGGGAATGCCTTGGTGGAACCATCCCAAAACTGTTAAAAGCCACAAGTGCAGAAGTCCCATTCGTCATCTTGCCTCTTTTTGACCCACCTGGGGAGGCCATGTATGACTTCATCCTCGGATGCCGAGCTGTGACTGCATACAGTGATAGAAAATAACTTGGCACACGGCCCAACCTTTTTCCCCCCTCACTGCTAAATTAAAACAAAATTGGAAGTGCTTAGAAATGTGCAGCTTATGTTGTAATAATATTTCCCCTGAGCTACAGTAATGAAAAATGTGAGTAGAGTGGGGAAGAGTTGTGATAACACAGCTTTAAGAGAAATGTACTATGCATTCGCATACACCTTTTATGTCTTTGATACTTTGAGCTAATGGAACCAGTGACAGGGACCCTTATGAACCTGACACAAAGGATGTTTTAATTATACCTTGAGTGCCAGGTAATGGTTAGGGTGCTGGAACGCTGTAGAGATCAGGTTCAAATCCCCATTCAAACATGAAAGTCACTCCCTTATTATAAGCACTATATTTCAGATTAAAATGTTTTATCTAATCAATTTCCATGATACACGAAACCACAAATGAGTGAGCCACATTTTAGGGTGCGTGTCGCCTAAACCCCGCCTGTATCTATGTGGTAATTTAGGGATAATCTGTTGGACTGAAAAGAAAATTATGCCTATTGATTACACTTTAAAAAATTATGGGAAAATGTATGCAAACCCAGCTATTGTGAAGCAAGAGCAGGATTTAGAAACCATCCAACTTTTTAAAAAGAGGCTAAATAATCGAAGAGATAAATAATGTACTGCTTTCTTATTGCTCTACAGATCTTAACGCTACCACTTGATTCTGAGAACAAGTGCTTAGAGCTGAACTCTGGTTCAAAAATTTAATTAGCTTCTCACATATTTTAGACTTTGTTGCAAGAGTGTCCAACCTTGGCAACTTTTAAGACTTATAAACTTCAGCTGGCTGGGGAATTCTGGGAGCTGAAGTCCACAAGTTTTAAAACTGCTAAGGTTGGGTGCCCCTGCTTTAATGGTTCAATTTATAATTTGACATGTCTACATAATGTAGGATCATGACTTTCATATATTTTCCTTAGGCTGTTTTATTGCTGCATTCTATTGCTTTAACCTTTATTGATTTAGTTTTTTAATCTGTTCAGAAATATAATAAAATTATAAACAAAGGCAGCCAGTTCCGATGAGAATCTGTGAACTTTAAAGTACATTTTTCAAGAGAAAGGCAGTTAATTGGACCTTGGACTATAATCCTCAACTTATGACCACCAGTGAACTGAACCCAAAATTTGCATTGCTAAGGAAAACTGTTGTGAAGTGAGAGTTACCCCGTTTTATGATCTTTCTTTCCACAGTTGTTAAGTGAATCACTGCAGTTGTTCAGTTAGTATCACAGTTGTTACGTGAACCTGGCTTCCTCATTGACTTTGCTTGTCAGAAGGGGATCATATGACCCTGAGACACTGCAACCGTCAAAAATATGAAGCGGTTGCCAAGTGTCTGAATTTTGATCATGTGACTATGGGAATGCTGCAATGGTCATTAAGTGTGACACGTCATTTTTTTCAATGCTGTAACAACTTCAAACAGTCACTACCACGAAGTGAATAGGATTACCTATAATTAAAGCTTGAAAGTAGAAATTAAATCAAAGGGTAGCATCTTTTAAAAAATAAATCTGTATGTTAATGATGCAGATTGTACCAAATGCACCAGATTCCTAAAACAATTCCTTGTAAAAAAAGAACACCTGGGAAAAATGAAAGGAATGCAGCAAGATGGGAAAAAAAAGTATACAAAAGTATACAGACAAAAAAGGGTCACAAAAATAGGTTTTCCCCACCTCAAAACAAATAACTTTCTTAAACACTTTCAGAGGAAAAGTGATACAAATACAGGTACTCCTTGATTTACAACAGTTCATTTAGTGACCTTTCCAGGTTAGAACAGCCCTAAAAAAAGTGACTTATGACTGTTTTTCACAGTTACGACCTTTGCAGCATTCCCATCATCAGGTGATCAAAATCCAGGTGCTTGGCAACTGTGTCATAGTTATGACCATTGCAGTGTCCTGGGGTCATGGGATCACCTTTTCCAAATTTCCGATAGGCAGAGTCAATGGGGAAGCCAGGTTCACTTAACAATTATGCTACCAATTTAACAACTGCACTGATACACTTACCAACTGGGGCAAGATGGTTTGTAAAATGAGGCAAAGCTCACTTAACAGATGTCTCACTTAATAGAAATGTCGGGCTCAACTGCAATCCTTTAAAGGATTGCATATGAATAAATAACAAGGAGTTTCTTCTACAGTGAAAAACAGTGCCTCCCAAAGCAGTTCACACAATGAAATTATAAGGGCATATTAAAACAAAATTAAGTGAGATGGAATGAAACTGAATCAGCTAAAGCCATTCAGGTTGTACTACCACAATAATACAGCCCTGGTTAAAAGTAATTATGGACTGTCCTAATTTTTCAGTTCAGTTTTCTAGCTGCTACTGATTGCTTGGCTCCATGGAAAATGGAAGTCAATGTTACAAAAACAATCAGGAGTAAAAGCAGTATTTGGAATGGTATTTGGTAATGACATTATATATAAAATTCTGATGTTTAATATATATTATTATATATCTTCTGGTGAGAACTATATTGGAAAGATCACTTAGGCATATGTATAAGAATGTAGGCAAGTCTAGACAAATCCATGCATCTTGGTCACCAAGGGCAATTATGAGAAATGATTGGCATTATCTAATTGTTCACTGCAGCTTTTTTTAATAGTAATTTTATTAATTGCAATTAAATAAAAATCAGTACAAACCAAAAAAGAATAAAAAATAGAAAGTGCAGAAGAGAAAAATAAAAAAGGAACGAAGAAAGCAATAAGAATATAGTAAAGAAAAAGAAAAGAAATATATAAATGACTTCTCCCTTAATCACAAGAATATCAATTTGAGTAACTTATCACCTTCTCTTAAAATACAAGGCATGAGCTCCAGAAAACCTCCCATTGGTTATCTGTAAACAAGTTCTTACAACTCAGTCAGGATCAGCAAAAATCCATTAAGAGTTACCTGAAAGAACATACCTATTTTAACCTTGATCAAATAAACCAACTGCCTATTCCTTCTTTTTACCTTTATCAATCTTTAGTTCTTTCAACTAACGTCCTAGAGCTTGATTTCTTTGTTCCTTCTCACAAAATTCTTCAAATTCTTTAACAAGCTTCTTTTGTAAATCCAATATAGGAAAGTTTTCCGGGTCAATCTTTTGGTTTTTTATGAAGATATCCAGTTTCCTTTGTATGTCCAGTGTTGCATCTTTTCATTCTTGTAGTCTCTCATTTTAAAATCCACTTTCAGATCAGTCTTGTTCAATATAACTTGATTCGCTCTTCCATAGTATCTTTCAAACACAGTCTATCTATAGAAGCAGATACTTTTAAAAACAATTTATGGGTCTATTGTTCACAAATGTCCTTTGATATGCCCCATGTTAAAATACTTTGCTCCATTCTATATCAGTAAGTCAAATTTAAATGTCCTTCTCTTTCAAATGTATTTTTTTAGTTCCTTCTGCTTTAGTTCCTTCTAGTGTCCAACCTTCAAAGTCTCATCCTATCATTTTTGAAAAAAAGAGAATTCAAAACAAAAGCATTTTCCCATGAAAAGATTATCTATTTCAAAACTTTATTTTAAATCCATCTGGACCCTTAGTCCATTCGTCAGTTTTTTGCTGTTTATTAAAAAAAAAAAATTAAAAACATCTTTACACTTGTATTTCAAACTTCTTTGGCTAAGGATTAAAGAAAATTCACCTGATGTTGTAAAACTCTTAAAGGTTCCTGAAAGCTGAAAAGTAGTTAACGAGCATTTTCTGAAAATGATTAGAAAAAGTATGTGAAGCCAGTGTCCCTTTGACTGAGCTGATCACAGATCAAGGTTATTCCCTCATCTTCCAGAGCTTTAAGCCTGCTAGAGACCACTTTCATGCAGTCTCAGGAGAAGTCACGGTATGGAGCACCTGTGAGCAATCTGAAGTTCTCTCCTTGGTTCAGAGAGGAATTACCAAGGGCCAGTTTAATTGCTGGTTCTTTATTCCATTATAGCTCTTGGCTCTACTTTTACCAGAGCCATCTTCAGTTCACCATTTCTTTCCCAAAAGTCCCACTTTAGCAGGTTTGATGCACTTATAATAGTGCTGCCTATTCTGCCTCTCCTGGTTATTTCTTCATTCAGCCGTGCTGTGGTAGTTTCTTCCCTTTTAATGGAACATGCCATTTGAATGGTGAGCCTAAGTACACTTACTTGGAAGACAGCGTGAAGCCAGAGAGATTTACTTCGAAGTGTTGGGTCTTTGGGATCAAAAAGCTGCCAAATGAAACAGCTGCAGGGCCTGGAAGTTGTACTCTTCTGCCTGCCATTTGGGGTGGAATCTCTTTGGCCGCCAATAGTTGGCCTGCTGCTGAAAACTGTCATTTTAGGACCTCCCTTTTAGTTCCCTGGATGATGCATGGTTGTGAGAATTTAACCAGGCTGTTGCATTTCTTTTAGGACTGTAACATTTTATGTTTCATTCAATGTTATTGTGAAAGATGTCATCTGTTTTGACAGATGTCTCTTGTGTACAAAAGCAAAATGTAGACTTTGCAAGGTCTACATTTGAACAGCGGAGCATCTTATATGCAAATAAGGAGTTTGAGTTCGCCATGAATTAGTCCTGAAATATGCTTTCAAGTCTAAAAGTGGTGACTGGGAAGCTAACAATTATTTGGGTATCTGAATCTGTCCCTATTCTGTAACACACCAAAACATACAGGGTGTCGACATGGGTATGCTTGACCCCAACCCCCCACCCTTCCCCACCCCCACCAGACTACATTGGAAAACTGTGGTGCTTCCCGTTAGAGCAGGGGACTCCAACCTTGGCAACTTTTTAAGATTTGTGGACTTTCAACTCCAGAATTCCAATGAATTGGAGAATCCCAATGAATTGGCAACTAAAACCTCAACGCTGGTGAAAAAGCTGCTAGTTCTTATTTTTGACTGCCACACACCCCCATGGTCCCATAAACACTGCCTAAATAAACACTTTGCTCTAATGGTTATATTGAAGATTTCAGTCATACAAGTCGATGGTGGTCCAGGGTGGCTTTTCAGGAGCAAAACTGGACTTTCTTTTGAAGATGTTTTGCTTCTCATCCAGAAGCGTCTCAGCTCTGACAGATGGTGGAAAATGGAAAGGTTTATATTCTTGCAGACCAGCTGACCATTTGCATCCTTTTTAAAGCAGGGCTCTGTCAACTTGGCCATTTAAGACTTGTGGACTTCAACCCCAGAATTCTTTCCTCCATCATGTTAGCTCAGGAATTCTGGGAGGTTTGGAAGTTCCACAAGTCTTAGACTAGGGCCAAGTTTGAAGAGCCTTATTTTAAAGGTTGTTGAAGCCACTTGGAGGCTTATCTGTGTCCTTCAAGGTCACCTGAGTAGTGGCTTCTGGGTTGCTGTAGTCTGCCACTTTTTTCTCTAGAAACCCATTCCTACTACTCAGGATGACGCTGCAGGACACAGATAAACCTCCAAGTGGACTCTTAAAAGGATGCAAATGAACCAGCTGTCTGCCAAGAATATAAATCCTTTCCTTTTCCCCACTATCTATCAGAGCTGAAGAAAACTTTTGGATGAGAAGCAAAACATCTTCAAAGACAAAACAAAGAAAGTCCAGTTGCCTCCTGAAAAGCATCTTGTGTTTCTTGGGGCACTGCTCGTAATGAAAGGACCAGCCTGGTAATTTATGGTTAATAATACTGCAACTGTGTCCTTGGGCACATGCAGGAATGCTTTCCTGATCTTTAAAGCAGGATGGTGGACTGCCTGCTAAATAAAGCCAGGTTCATGGACACACGCTCGAAGTAAACCAGGACAACTAACTTTGGGGTTCTTCTCTGGCAAAGAGCAAAGAATGCTTCTCCAAACAGAAATATGCAATGTGTAAGCTTGTAACATTCTGAGTAGTTGGAAAAATTTAGTTAACTTGCAGATCTCAGCTAAAAGTTAGGAATAGCAAATAAAAATGTGGTATAAATAACTCCCAGGGCATTCATTAGCCAGCTTAGCAATAGGGACAGGCTAAGATTCAATAGAACAAATTTAGAATTATTACTAAAATGTTTTATTTATATTCCTTATTATTTCCTTGTCCTCCTTATATTTTAGTGAAAATGGTTATAAAGCTTACTGAATCCCTTGTTCTTGGTTCTTGGCCAGGAGCTTTTCCTTGAGTTACTCCAATGGAAAAAAGCAATCAGAAACCTGCATCTGGTGCCCGGGGTCCATCCTGACTGAGGCACCAGTTGCCAAAACCCGAATTGGGACAACCCACTGGAGTCAGCGCGGAGGTCTCCAGTAGGTTCATCGGTGCACCATTAGGAAGCTCTTTCTGTTTGCCTGTTATTTCGATTTGCAACTCCCTAGGCTAGCCAAAATCAGTTCCAGCCTTGTAAACAATTCAAGAATTCAGGAAGAACAGTGGCAGCCACAAATAGGAATAGTAAAAAAATAAAAAAAAAAATAAAATAAAAAACAAAAAACCATGGCTACACCGCCAGGGTTGGCAATTGTATCTGTAAAGAGCCTGCTTTGTTCTCTTTCCTCCCGCCTCCAAATAATGATAATAATAATAATAATAATAATAATTAATAATAATAATAATAATAAAAGAATAATAATAATAATAATAATAATAATAATAATATAATTAATAAATAATATAATAATAATAATAATTAATAATAAAATAACAATTAATAACAACAATAATAATAATAATAACGGCTGTCGACTGCTCAGGACTTCTGGTGGCTTGTCTCAGGCTTGTGGGGGGCTGCCACCCTCCGAAACGTGTTGTTTGTGAAACTCCGGCGCTGGGTGGGCAAGTTTGTAATAAATCACTGGGCCGGAGAAGGCGGGAAAAGGGCGTCTCTCCTGCTTGTATTCTGGCGTAATTGCGTCTTGCTGGACAAAGTAAGAGTCTTCCCCGGAGTTTAGCTTTTCGGACACGGGCGAGAGGAAGAGAGAGATCAAGCGAAGGGAACCCGGGAGGGGGGGAGGGGGAGGGGCAGCCTGGCGGAAATGCGCCTGCGTTCGAATGGCGGAATGTAGGGCAAGGCCTTTTCCGCTCCGCCCCCGCTCCTCCCTCCCGCCTTCCACTGTCCCCTTCTCTTCTCCTCCCCTGAGCTTGCCTGGCTTGTGGCTTTGCGGCTCTCCGTGTTATTTCGCAAGATCCCAAGCAGGCTTTTCTCCTCAAAGGCTCAGGGTCTCCGACTTTGCAACGTTGAAGACTTGTGACTTCAACTCCCAGAATTGCTCAGCCAGCAAGCTGGCTGAGGAATTCTGGAGTTGAAGTTCCACGAAGTCTCAAGTTGCCAAGGTCGGAGACCTGCTCAGAACGGCCAGCCAAACACCAGTTTGCAATTCTAGCCGGGTGGGGGTAGGGGTGGGGAAAGAGAGAGAGGAAGTTGTCGGGTCAAGCATACCCGTGTCGAGGCCTGTCTGTTTTCGTGTGTTACACTGAGGTGCGGAGGCGCGTGTTGTTGCCTCGCCGCCCAGGCTTGCCAGTCTCGCCTTCCTTCCTTGCTTTCCCGCCTTCCCTCACACTTTCTGTCCTTCCCTCGTCCCTTCCCCTCCCCTCCCCCCTCCGCAGGGACTCTCTCTCTCACGAAAGCGGATTGGTACAAAACGCCAGGCGTTTAAAAACAATAAAATAAAAACAACAACAACCCCAACCGGAGCTTTTTTTTTAAAAGCCAGGCAAAAAAACCGGAGGAGGGCATTCTCGCGTTTTTCCCTCTCTTCTTTCTTTCTTCTTCTCTTTCTTTCTTCTTCTTCTTCTTCTTCTTCTTCTTCTTCTTCTCTTCTTCTTCTTCTTCTTTTCTTTCTTCTCTTCTTCTTTCTTCTTCTTCCTTTTCTTCTTCTTCTTCTTCTCTTCTTCTTCGTTCTCTCTTCTTCTTCTTCTTCTTCTTCTCTCCTTTTGTCTTTTTTGGTCAGGGGTTGGGAAAGGAGAACATCAACCATTTCGAGTCAGCGTTTCGGTGCACCTGAACCACACGCCTTCCCGAGCAAGATTTTTTTTTTTCCCCTTCTTCTTTCTGTTTAATGTTAACTCGCTTCTGAACACCGAGGGGGTGTAGAAATAGGTTTGGCTTCCAAGGAAATAGGGTGTTGTAACATGGAAGCGTGTGAAAGATTGTCGGCCGCCGATTCCATAGCCCAGGTTGATTCAAGCGAAACGATTTCCTTCCCCCTTTCCTTTTCCAGATAAAACTCACTAAAATCGGGATGCTATTTGGTCAACACGCCAGTTATTCCAGTCTCTTATCCGGTGCACCCAGTATAATTTATTTCCAAGCAAGTCAAATGTTCCTGACTAATGTGAACCTCACAAACCATAGATACTTGAACAACGGTCGTAAAACAAACAAACAAACCACCATACGTGTAAGCTAATATGCTCAGAGGTAAGACTCTGAATCCAATCAGCTGCGTTTAATTCCCATTAAATCTCTTTTAAGATTGAAGTCTTAATGCTGGAAATAAATTCCATTCGATCATTTGCAGTATGCTCCAAGGTCAATACAGTCTGTCAGAAATAAGTCCAGTAGAAATTGGATGGGATGACTTCCACAGACACATGAGGGAGATCTAGCAGCCTATTGAGTTTCCATTGAAATATTGGATTGGCTTAATATGTTTACGCAGGATTGAATCTGATTATTTCAAAGCTAGCCTGTTTCCAAATTTAGAAATGCAACCTTTGAAATCTGCAAAGCACAAGCATCGATTTTGCTCATTACTCCACAAGTCGGTTTCTGAATTTAGCTGGGACAAAAAGGTGGTTCCTCCCATTTCCTTAGGGAAACCGACCATCTTAGTAGCTTCATCAGAGATGAACGAACTTGAAAGTGGCTTGTGGTTTTTTAGAATTGCATCCGAACATGTCACCATAAGCTAAAATAATTTATGGCTGCATTTTTAAATGGCTAGCCATTTAAATGATTTATGATATCTTGAAAAAAGTGTGGGATGAAGGAAAGATCTGCCCTGAGTCCACATTCTGTATTATAGTAACTCTAACATGGAAGGAAAACATCAACACAACTATTCTGGTTAATATGTCAAATTAGAGTACCCTGCCCAGAAAAATCTAAAAACAGAATAAAACATGTTAATATTACATTGCTATGGTATTTTACAAAAAAATGGTTGGTATTTAAGAAGCATGTTAAAGCATTACTGATTCACTAATTATGAGTAAATATTATTTCCTACTCCATTTCAAAAATTATTTTGGAAGAGGTAAACTTATACAGCATTAATTTATGGATGAAGTAGGCAGAAAAGGCTATGGAGAAAATAGTCAGACAATCCAGGTGTTGTTAAGTGCTTTGTCTCAAGCATGCATGTTTTGGTGGAAGACAGTACCTGGTCATCAATAGTACGCAGCTGGCTATGGGTTTTTTTTTTTTTNTTTTTTTTTAATGTTGAGAAAAAATGGAGTAGAGGAAAAAAAAAATTAATGCAGCAGAAGTCCCTAATAATTAGGGGCCCAGTTCATTGTAATGTAAATCTATTAAAATATCTTTAATTTCTGTTGTCTTTAATAAGATGTGAACTGCCCAGAAAATCACATGAATTTGAAAATAAATCCCCCTGATATCTGGCAGATTTTATTTCCATGAATCTGTGTTTAGCCTGAGTGGCTGGTTGGTTTTAAATAATGACAAGAATGCATCAAGATTATATCAAACAGTCTTGTCTGCTTATTATAGTTATTCTTGATGGGCAGGAATGGGTAAGAAACCCTGTCTCCCGAGAGCTAAGTTTATAAACCCATATGAAATAACTGCTTTTGCAAGATAATTGACTTTCTTTTGCTTACACCGACTACGATAGCAAATGTCTTTCAAAGAAAAATATAGGTAATTATATAAGTATAAAAAAATTACAACAACCATTTTAGAGTTACCATACAAACACATACACACACAAGTCGGAAACAACTGTAAAAGCATAATGGAACCTACCGGCAGATTGTTTCGAGATTTTTCTTGTCATCCAGGTCTTGCGGATAGCTGGCAATGTTTTGGCCCATCTTGACCACGCAATCAGAGAAGCCCTTAAAGACTGCATCGCACTTGCTCGCTTCTTTAACTGCCTGCACCAGGTATGCTGGAGAACAGATCAGCACCATATCAGCTGGACAGCTCTCAACAAGGTAGCAGCATGCAATCAACACCCACCCCGAGTTGGATTCCAGAAAATGCCGCGCACCTTCCTTTCACCTTCACGCAGCTGCACCAAAGCTACAATAGGAGCAGCATCTGCTCTTCTAGTCGTCCTCTTCATCTAAAACCACCACCACCCTTTTACATGAAATTGGAGAAGCTGCATTTGAAACGAAACACAATAGAAACCAAGCACAACTAGATCAAACTCTATATTTAACTCTTCCTTAAGTGACCCACAAATAACTTAAGTCATAAAACTTATCATTGCAACCACAATAGCAGGAGCAATTATTTTGGATTATTTAACTGTTATTTATCTTAGAATCCGTTTTGAAAAGGGGTTTCTAAAACTTTTTAAATTTATTTTCTGAATTTTCTGAAGAATATTACATTAAAATGAGCAAACAGCAACTTCTGAAATGCTTATTGATTTCCGAATAGAGACAAATGGTTGAAATAAACTTTAAAGCCAGTCACATTGTTGATATTGCTGAAACTGTCTCTTAAGTAGGTTTTCAATAAACTTACAGAATTGAGGGAACATTCCTAAGATAATTTCAAAACCAGAAAGTGTACATACATTTGCTTATAGGAAATGAAGAACATATCTGGAAGTCATCAAAGGTAGACAGGTGTTGAAGTCCTATCTTTTATCATTTTTCTGTAATCAACTCTCCTGCCTGCCCCACTCCCCACTGCTCCCTCCATGTTGCTCCATGAGTTTAGTGTTGGAAACAAGTTCCCCTCCCTTCCATCTGTTTACAAATATGAGGAAGTGCATGCAATGCAAAGTGCTCTTTATAAGTGGATTGTAAGTGTAAAGGAATATAAACAACATATTGGTTGCATGCTCAGTCTTTGTTTCCTGATCACTCCGCCACAGCTTTCTTGATTCTCCCATTCAGGGAGAGACAAAAATATCCTTTGGGGTCTCCCTCTCATTTACTTTCTACACCATTCCCCTTTGGGGAGTTTCCCTACCAATCCAACCTTGTCTGTTCTGCTGTCCCTACCCACCACACACATCATTGATGCTGATTCCCTGCTATTCAACTTCTGCCTCTCACAAGGAGCCTTCAGGGAACCTGAAACAAGAGCATCCTTTTCTGAGAAGGTGATAATGTGGTGTCCTTTTAGGTGCAACCTGTATCAAAGTCAAGCTCTCCATTCCCTGGTGTGATTTTGTTAGCATGCAAGATCCCTCCCCCAAAGATTAGGCTAGTCCATCCCACCCGATATCCTTCAGCTCTGTTTGACTACACCAGTCATGCTCAGCCAGAAGGGCAGGAGTCCCACATATCTGACGAGGGCTAGATTGGAAACAGCATATTATCTTCAACCCCATGGACCTTGATGGCAGAATCTGATTTGATCCCAATGGGTCTGAAATGCCCTGGTGGTTAAAAACAAAAAAGTCTCTCCCGATGTGAGGTGTGCATGTGTGAATGAGAAGTAGTTTGGTCATTGTTGCTGTATGTTGGTCACTGAATTATATTGGCTGAAAAATACGCACGCACAAATATCAATCCAGCCCAATTTCTCTGCGGTTGTTTTTTTGTTTGTTTTTTTGAGAGCAGGTGAATGAGTCCAGAGCAGCATACAGGCAATTTATCCCTATCAATCCTGCATCAAATGAAACGGAATTAGTGACTTCTTGGTTTTAAGTGATCGCCTGGCTCGGTTCTGAGCAAACCATTAGCTATTCACGTCCATATGCTTCAGCCTTCTGCAGCAATCTGAAAGCCCTTTCCAGCCCCGGGAAGGTAGGCGAAGAACGGGAATTTACAATCGGGAGAGGGGGATTTTTTTCCACTCTCGAGATTTTCGTTCTAATCCTTTGGGAATGCGTTGCGTGCATGTATTTAAAGCGGATGAGTAAAATACAGCCTCGTTATACCAAAGCTCAATGCTGGGAGAACTTCTTTCATCCCCGCCGGATTATATCTTTAGCTCAATTTAGTAACCACCTCCGTCATTTTTTTTTTTTTGAACTC
>BHFT01037223.1:0-19708 GCA_004320025.1 Laticauda laticaudata
AACAACGGATGGAACATTTTGCTCATCCGCTGTGTCCTTTTTGCATCCGTTGGCCAGTGTGACATGGGCTTAACCAAAACCAAAGACAAATTGATAACTGGATTCACACAATACACTGAGAACTTGGTTGGAGATTTGTTTGTACAAATTAGTTTGATGCCTGGACCCAAATCATCTGGTCAATTGAATGTGTGAATACAGCCAATGAAGGATTATGATGTAAGAAAGGGGAATGCAATCCAGGCTGTCACCCACATATTTGATTTTGGTTTAGGAACCAACACATTACATTCATTTACAAAAAGGCAAAAGCTGTAGAGGTGTTCTTGTTATTATTTTAACAAACTCCTAACCAATTAGTTTTCTCTGCATTGAATGAGAAAAAGGGGGATTAATGTCCCCCCTCTTTGAGGCAGTGAGAAGGACTGTCTTATTGCTACCAAAAGAATGAAGGTATGAGCTGCTCTTTTTTAGAAGATGTCTGGAAAATGGAAGGTGGACATAGATTGATGTAACTATATATTCCATATAGTAGATAGATGCTTAATTTTAATAAAACAAAACAAAACAAAACACAAAATAGACTTTAGTAGAAATGCACATGGACATTCAGGTTTATTTTTATGAAGAGAATCTCACAAATTGAACATCCAAAGGAAGCAATTTCTCAGCAGCTCCAATTCAAATAGTTGCTATTGACTTAAAAGTCATTATGTGATAACTTATGAGAGCTGAGCAAAAGAACTGAAACTTTTAAGGTAACCACTTAGACAGGCCAGTAGAAGAAACAAATTTCCAGATCTCGCTGGAGATAACCTCCAATCAAATCATCGAGCACACTTTTGGGTTACATTCCTGGGAAATATGCAAGAGCTTATGCAAACTAATAAGAGTCACCTGGGGCTGTCATCTTTAATCACCATCATCCATTCTCATATTATATTTGCAGGCTTAAAAAAACATTATGGAAACAAAGGACCACAGTGACATGCTTAATTCACAAAACAATAGGAAATAGAAAACCCACAAGTTATTTGAGTTCATCTCCAAGTGCAACATTAATTCTCAACTGCCCAAAAACTCAAAACGAACTGACCCCTCCTACCCAAATATTAGGATTTGCATTTCAGCAATGCAACCTTTCCCTGCATTCTTGTATTTCAAAGCAGAATATGAAATCTAAGGCAATCAGTGCATTAAATTCAGTGGTGGGATTCAATTTTTTTTAATACCGGTTCTGTGGACGTGGCTTGGTGGGTGTGGCAGGGGAAGAATACTGTAAAAAAGGTGGTATTTGCCAGTTCTCCAAACTACTCAAAATTTCCGCTACTGGTTCTCCAGAACTGGTCAGAACCTGCTAAATACCACCTCTGATTTCATTCCTTAAATGCTGATTCTCACTAAAAGAGGCCACAATTAATGTCCTGACACTACTATTGTTGTGTGCCATTGATAATAATTGCAAGTCAAGTGGCATACAAATTTATATCATCATCAACAAGATGGAGGACAAGTGGTCCATGTTTTTGCAACATAGTAGATCCTGAGATGTAGTAGAACAGTGGAAGGAGACAGTGTAAAACCCCCAGGCAAGCTAAATGACAATTTCAAAACTGAAACTAATGATTATGTATTCCACTGTCTCTGGGTGAGACATTTAATCATATATAAAAAGTCCTTGACTTATGTCTTTTAACTGTTGTTGTTCAAAGTTACAACAGCTTTGGAAAATGTGACCTATGACTTGTAATTCAAATTTATAACTATCATGCCACCTCTGTGGTCACCTGGTCACAATCTGGGCACTTTGCAACTCACCTGCATTTATGATAAGTTATACCATCCTACTGTCACATGAGCACAACTTGCAATCTTTTTTTTGCTAATTTAAAAAAAAAGGGGTAAAAGGGGGGCATTGGAGAAGCTGGGTTCATGTAGTAACCATGAGATTCACTCTTAACATTTGCAAAATTGGACATAACTTATGACTGCAATAACTTTCTAACGCCAACTGTGTTTGTATGTTGAGCATTACCTGAGCATATCTTTCCCCATAGAGCTGAAAGTTTACTTTTCTGCTGTGAAATATAATTTTGTGTAAACTGTATGCATCAAAGAACTGCAAGTGCAAACACATATATATCAAATAATTTTTTTTTTGGGGGGGGGGGGGNTTTGGGGGGGGGGGGGCTCTTGGAAAAAGTAAGGATCAGTCCTGGGGAAAGATTAAATTAGCCTGCTAATCCTAAATGGCCACATGTGTTAGAATGCATAAAAGGTAGTTTTCAACTTTTATTCACAATTGGGACCAGAACATCCATTGCTAAGTGATGCAGCCTGAGTTGCTCCTGATTATGTATTTATTTATTATTAATTTATTTATCTATTTTGTCAACGATGTACAATATAACAGAAACAAGAACAAACATAAGTTTAAAAACAAAAAATAGGAACTAATAATTGGGGACAATAGGACAGGGACAGTAGGCATGATTGTGCGCTTATGCATGCCCCTTCCTCTTAGGAATGGGGTGAGTCAATAGAGGTTAGTTTGAGGGTAAAGGAGTTGGGGTTTGAGCAGGTGACAACAGAATCAGATAATGAATTCCAGACATTGATCACTCTGTTGCAGAAATTGTACTTCCTGCAATCAAGCTTGGAGTGGTTTACATTTAGTTTATATCTATTCTGTACTTTTGTGGTGTTGTTGTTAAAGCTGAAATATTCATTAACTGGTAAGACGTTATAACATATGATTTTATGTACTATGCTTAAGTCTCATCTTAGACGGTGTAGTTCAAGGTTATCTAAGGCTAGAACCTGAAGTCTGATGCTGTAGGGTATTCTGCTGTGAATAGAGGAATGTAGTACTCTTCTGTAAAATACTTCTGCATTTATGACCTAAGTGTTCCTAACTGCTGGTGACTGCCTGGACAAGTCACACAGTTTTCTAGGAACATTTCTGAAAATGGTTTGCCATTTCACCAGAGAAGTGGCCCAAAATTATCCATTTGGATATATGCTTAAGGCAGGTCTAAAATTTCTGGTTTCTATCCTGCTGCTTTTAATTACATGCTTTTTATTTACTGCCCATGGCTATGATCACTATCTTGAATATATCTATGCTTTTAAAGAGCAAGTCAACTTGAACAAACTTTACTCATTAAAAGGTAAAAGTATTTCAAATTCAATTGATCTTTGTCCCATTTTTGTTCTTACTGATGTCTAAAGATTGAAAAAAAAAAAGAGAGAGAAACTGTCCTACATGGGTTGGAGGAGAGAATTTCATAGCTAGTGATTCAAAAGGCATCAAGTTAATCTCCTTAAATATTGGACTTGCTTCTTTAAAGGCATAGTGCCCTTCCTTGTTTGAAGCTTTGGAATGAATCTAATAAGCATATTATTTTCTGCCTTCTTCTTTCCCAGTAACAGTGGTGGCAGTCTGCGGCTCTCCAACCTAGCTCAAATAGTGTTCAGCAAATCATACACTGACAGTGCTAAATGGTATGGGAGAAAAGGGTTAGAATCTGGGCATTTTTTTTGTATTTAGTTATTTTGACTTTCTTGTAACTGAAACTAAATATGGCACCAGGGAAATGATGAAAGAACAAAAGGTTACTTGCTATGAACAAAGCAGTCAAGAATCATTTGAAAAATAATCTGGAAGAATGACATATCCTCTGCTATTTATTACAGCAGTCTGCCCCCCCCTTTTATAATTGTTCCTGTAACCCTGAGAAAAGATGGGGTTGATTTTATAAGTTGACTCATTTGACTCAGTAATAATATCACAACTCTTTAGAGCAGCCATACCTTTTTCAGGTTTACAAGAAAGGCTGAAAAAAGGCATTGTTTTAATAAAGAATGGGATATGCTATGCTTGTGTGAGCCTTGAAGCACTTCTTTCAATCTTTCTTGAAGTATGCACACCCCTAAAATTTTGCAAATTGAAAAAAGTATAGCTGGACATTTTTTTACCTCTTCCTAACCGATTGAAATTCTAATTATTAATAGCCATTTTCTATCAAAACATTAGCTCTATACCCATGCTTTGCTACAAAACTATGTGATCAGGCATAGTTTTTGGGGGGAAAATAAAGGGGAAAATTGTGCCTCTGCCTACCAGCATCCACTGGTATTCTCCTGGCTAGAATCCTGTCAGTATGAGAGAGTTGAGGGCTGTTTGGAAAGTCAAACAGCATTTGCTGTGTGAGCAAGAAGGAGATAGCAAGGAGCTTGGGCATGGCTTAAGTCAACTGTTCTGTACTAAAGCTGTTTGCTGCTGTGAAAGTAAAACAGAAACTCCTCTCCTCTGCTTGTGTTTTGCATTTGGAAGAAATTTCTTTTTCACTGGGGAATAGAACTCCTTACCATCAGAGTGTGTTAATAATAATATAGGAAATACTAATTCTCTGATAGTCATTTTGAAAAATCCTTTCTTAGTGAGCACCTAGAAGCCAAGAGGAACATACACACCAAAGTTCAAGTTTGTAGCCTTTATGGTTGTGGTCCTGTGGAGATTTTTTGATGATGTGTGAGTAATATTTTGCTTTTATTTTATATATTTAGAAGAAGAAAGAAGATAGAAGATATAGGAAGAATAGGTCTGCTGATTTTCTTTCAAATCTTTAGCCTACAAATACTTTCACTCATTTTGATTCCACCTAATGTTCAGGCATTTTGTACTATTAGATAATAATCATTTCAGCAGCAATAAAATTAGCTTTCTATTCTATTATTGCTAAAAACACAGTGTCCTTTTCTTTCCAGTATATTTGCACATAGCTTTATAGTTATTGAAGCCTACTTCATCATTTTTTTCATTTTGATACCTCCAGAGAACTGCTTCAAAATGCAGCTGCATGCTTTGGAATTTCTGTTCAAACCTACTCATAATGTTGCTCTTTGGGAAATAAACAACAAGCCAAAATTAAGCAGCTTCTTCCCAAATTCAAGCATTAACAATCATTATCAGATGCTTCTCCATCACCTTGTATGCCAGTCTAAATCTCTTATACCATAGCAGATAAGTCAGAGTGGAAAACAGGTTTGGGCATCTTGGCTACCTTTGGTTGGTACTTGGCAGAAAAGGGATAGTGTGCCAGGAAGTCAAAAGAAAATATGAGATGGGAGCAAAACTAAAAATTCAATCCTAGCACTTATGTTTTTAAAAGCAGAAATAAGTATTATAGTGTATACTGGAAAAGCATGTTTTGCAAACTAGCCCTGTTGTGGTTTATTCAGCAAATAAACTACAGAAACCAAGGTAGGGAACCACTCCATAGACTTATTTGCTAGAGACGCCCTGAGGAACTACCTGAATTGGAAGTTCTAAAGCATGTGATATCATTGATTCTTTAAATCACTCTTAATAAATTTCTTGGTTGAGTGTTACTATGTTTCAGGAACCATCTCAGAAATTGCCAGATCAGATCATAGCCTTCTATAAGGCAATTTTGGAAATGCTTAACTTGCTAAGGATGAGAAATATTTAATTTTAATTATCAGGTGTTCAAAGCCTATCTTCAATGGGAATCATTAGATATTTCCATATGTATCTAAACTACCTCTTCCTCTTCACTTTTGTGCACATTTTCCATTGGCAAACATTCTCTCTCCCTCTCTCCACCATGCCTCTACAGGTGCATGAACATACGAAGCTTAAGTTTAATGAGGCATCATTCCTTTGGATTGTTAGAAGGCTTCAGAAGCTGAAAAGAAAACCAAGAGGTTAATAGCTAAGATGCTTGAGGTTCTGCTCATGGGACACCCTTGGAAGAAGCAAAGCTTTAGATGTTTAAAAGAAACAGCACAAGTGGTGCTGTGCTTTTTGCTCTTGAGTGGAGAGAACACCATTGCAAGTTTGTTCTCTTGTGTAATGCAAATGCCCTTGAAAAAACAAATACAAATTCACTTGTTATATGGAAGAATGGAAATAGAGTCATCTGAACTGTCCTACCCTTTGCAAAATGTTGACTATGTTGGTCTGTGAGAAGTAAAATGCTGGCATGATAGGCAGCATATCTATTTTATCATTAAAAATGCACACTAGCTATATAAATAAGTGAATAACGTACCAAGAAAATAAAGTGCTGTATTAGGACAAAATAAAAATTCAAGATCAGTAAGTTTTAGAGTTACATATAGTTCTTTATTTCAGTGTCTCTCTTCAAGCAGTGAAAGCTTTCTGTTCTCAGTGTGGTGTCTTGGGGTTTTCTGTGTTGGGTAAATAAAGCCTCTACAAATGGTGAATTTAAAGTTTACATTTTCTCAATCTTTGCTTATCAGGATTGTAACAAAGCTATATTTTTTTCTATCTCCAAATTTCTAAGTTTATAGAAAGGCAAATTTTGATAAGAAATCATTGGGCTTCAACCCTAAATGTGTGTGCACAAAAGAAACGTCTAGAATGGTTTACCAATGGATTGTTTCCAGCAGTATCTCAATATTCCTACTATGAACTATTTCTATTATGAAGATTCAGCGTCAAACACAATGTGAATCTAAAATCTCCATTCTGAAACTAAACTGAAATGAAAATTGTGTGGTTAATTTTTATATATTTTATATTTTTTGGCACTTCTTTTTCTTTGTCCTTTTAAACTATCCAACCTGATGAATACTTCTGGAAAACTGACACAGTTGCACACTATTTTGCCAAAGTTTTGGTCTGTGTGAATTTAGCAAAGCTGGCTCTCTAGATTATCCACGTGCTACTGAATTATGACTAGTTTGTGGCTTTGTACAATTTCCAAACTGGTAGCAGGGATCATTTGCATCACAGTGATAAATCCATTCCCTTAGTTATTTCTAGCCCAATTCCAAGATGTTGCAAGAATGGAGATGAGCTTTTTATGACTTCAGGCAGGTAAAGGGAAGAAAGAATTAAGTTGCCCTCCAAGGTCATCCTTACCAAGCTTTCAGTAAATGGGCCTTCTCTAAGGATTCATAAAATTGAAAAACCTGTTTGCCATATATTAAAACACTGAAATGAGGAAGATTAAATATTATTAAACTTTTGAGCAAAAATTATTACAAGTAGGAAGTCCAGTTCCAATTTTAATATAACCTCAAATTGTGGTTGGAAAGAAGAGGAAGGATAAAGAGTGGGATAGGCACCAAGCAATATAAAAGCAGACTAAAGGTTTTATCCCAGCATGCCACTGGAATCCAATTCAGCAAGGTAAATAAAGATTGAAGTACATTTTTACCCTTTTCTTAGCTCTATTTTTAAGAAGCTGTTCCCATAAACATTGGTTTCATTTCCCCCCCTAAAAAGCTGGAACAAGATTTGACAGGAGACACCTTGTCTTAGGACCTGAAACATCTGAGGTCCTCTTGCCTTGACTCCAGAGTACTTCTTTCGAAAAAAGAGTTTTTGAAAGCAGATTGACATAGTTCACTGAATAAACCAAAGCAAACCACAATTGGCTCAGCTTATTGAAAATGCTAACCCATAAACTAGGGATGGGATAGCTGTGGCCATAGGAGTCTGGTATACACCATGATGAAGTCACAGACATAGTGTTACAGAATTTGCATTTGTTATGCCATAATGCAAATGATTCACAGTACGTGAATTGCCTTATTCAAATCACAATATCACAATGTGCAAACTCCCCATAGTTCCCCACCAGATTGACTATGATATCCAACTTAGCTAATAGAATAGGCTTCTGATAGTGATATTCATCATCACCTGTAGAATTACAATTTGTACAATATTGTACAATTCTACAATAAAGTACAATTCCAAACCCATCTTAAACTCAGCTAAACAAAATACTAGAATTAGTGGCAGATATGGTAAAGAGCTAAAAGCAAATAAGTCAAAGAGTCGTTTAATGTGATGTATGCAAGCAGTCATTGTCAAATCAGTTCTAATTATGACTGGTATTCTTGGGGCAGAACACCTCAAAGTTTGCTTATAAATTATGGATTCCAATAGCAGAACTCAAATTAAACTCTTTTGTCACCCTTTAACTGTTTCCTCTTTTCCCCCATGGGACAGTTTATTTATTTGTGTATTAGATTTATGTGGTGCCTATCTCATCCAGATTGTCCAATAATTATTGATAACTATTGTCATTTAAGTGTGCATGTGGGGGAGGGAGACCCAGGGGAAAAGAGAAAGCCATGCTGACATGAATCAAGAGGATAAAAACCTGGTGAATTTCAAGGTCTTTGTATCCTGAATTAGTAAGAACAACTGCAAATAGTAACAACTGCAAATAAAATATGTAGTGATCTGTACAGCACTCATTCTCTTTTTCTCAGCCTCATTCTTTACTCTTCATAAACATGTTGAGGAAACCAATATTTACAGAACTATTTGGATGATACTTGAAACACAATTCTGTTTCATAAGAGTAACACCTATCCACACCCACACACACATATTGCAGTGGCAGCAAAATGAACCTGCCTTGAACAAAGAAAGATCCAGTGGAAGAGAATACTGTATTTGTGCCTCAAAGTTATAGATAAAGAGTTGGAAGGGACCTTGTAGGTCAACTAGTCCAACCCCCCACCCAAGCAGACCCTACATCATTTTTGACAGATGGCAGTCCAGTCTCTTCTTGAAAGTTTCCAGAAAGAAAGTTAACTATGGAGTTCTTGTTTGTTTGCAGACCTTCCATTACCTGATTAGGTAGCATCATCAGTACTAATGAGGAGTGTTAATGATATTACCTAGTTGAGTAACAAACATTCTACAAGCAAACAACCAAGGTCAGAAAGCACCAAAGATCCCACAAAGTAGGACATTTATGAAGA
Organism: Laticauda laticaudata; assembly: GCA_004320025.1. Classification (NCBI taxonomy): domain Eukaryota; kingdom Metazoa; phylum Chordata; class Lepidosauria; order Squamata; family Elapidae; genus Laticauda; species Laticauda laticaudata. The sequence continues at coordinate 8,776 of BHFT01037223.1, forward strand.
TAGAAAGATAAATTATTATGTGATGAGGTTGCTCTTCCTGATAATTTCCACAACAGCTGTAGAGAAGTAATATGTATTTTCATTGTTCGAACCTATTTTATGACCCTATAAATTATTCTTAGCTGGGCTAAACTCTTCTTTAATATCACATTTTCCCCATACATTTTGTTCAATTTTAAATGTATTTTTATTTATTTATTTGATATGTCAATCACTTACAAGATAATAGGTATAAGAATATATGACAAACTACTCCTAAAACTAAAATCTTAAAGTATCTCTGGAAAACTGCATAACTGGATAGAAGCATTCCTGTCAAACAGACAACAAATGGTCAAAATTGGGAGTCTCCTATCTAATTCTGTACCTGTCAATAGTGGTGTCCCCCAAGGCACTGTTCTAGGACCAACTCTCTTCATACTCTACGTAAATGACCTCTGTGATCATATCAAGAGCAACTGCATTCTCTTTGCTGATGATGTAAAGCTATTCAACACCACTGACAATACTGCTACTCTTCAAAAAGACCTTGACTATGTGTCAGAATGGTCAAACAAATGGCAACTTCAAATCTCAACAAATAAATGCTTCTGTCTTAATATTGGGCAAAAAAAAAGTCAGAAAATAAAATACAGGCTGAATAGCCAGACCTTGTTGATGATCCATAACTCTGTCAAGGATCTTGGAGTACTTCATCTCTATGATCTAATGCTAGAAGCGCCACTTGTAACTGCATAGCCAAAAGAGAGCATTAAGGTTGTTCAACCTAATCCTACATAACTTTTTCTTGGTAAGATATCACACTATTAACTAGTAGTTAATACATTTAACTAGAAGCTTAATAACATAAACATTGCTAGACCAATACTCGAAATACAGCTCATCCAGTCTGGAACCCACATTATATATCTCATATTAACACAGTTGAGAAAGTCCGGATAATAATTTCACAAGAAGAGTTCTCCACTCTCTACTCTTGGCAGATACCTTATTGCCACAGACCTCGAAATTCTAGACTAGAAACCTTGAAATTACAACTGTCTTCAGTCTGATCTAAGTATGGTATATAAAATCATACATTGCAATGACTTACCTATCAATGAATACTTCAGCTTCAACCACAACAACACAAGAGCACACAAAAGATACAAACTCCAGGTACACCGTACCAAACTTGATTGCAGGAAATACGACTTCAGCAACAGAGTGGTCAATGTCTGGAATACTCTACCTCGACTCTATGGTTTCTTCCCCAAACCCCAAAAACTTAAATCCAGTCAAAACTTAAATCCAGTCAAATAATTGAGTCTTTTCACTACACAAGATGTATATACTACAGAGGTGTTATCCCCCAAAAGCAAAATGAGTCCAAGCTTCTTGGACTCCCATTGGGAAAAAGGATAAACATCTTGTAAACATATACAGTTACTTAACTACCAAGAAAAAAATACCAGTAAGCTACAAAAGGAACTGTTTACCTCAAATATCCTCTTTACTTTCAAGAATACTTCTGGACCTTGCTTATTTCTCAAGAGTGGTGTTGGAGCATCAATTTTACAGGTAACTTCAGCACAGTAATGAGCCCACCTGGTCATTATCAATACAGGTATTCTGAGATGGAAAACAAAGGCTAGAAAAAATGCCAGGAAACTCTCCTTCTCTCCTTCAGTAAACTCTCCTTCTGCTAAATGGGTGTTCTGTGACTTACCACGTGATAATAGAAATGTGTACAATACTATAGTATATATTAAACTGAAATTATATGCAAGGTCAAAACATTTCTTGGAAAGCTTTTTGCTATATCCTGCAAAGACTTTTGCTAGTCTCCTGCAAAGACTTACATTTGGTATGTGAATCCCATCACAATGAACAGTTATGGCTTATTCATTAAACCAAGTTTAAGACAAATGATAGCTTACTGAAAAATTCAGCATGAGCAGAGCTATTGTTAACTGAAGGATCTCAAGATGGCACTTTTAAAAGTGTTTTGTTGCTGTCATTTTCCCTCTGCAAACATGTTCAATATGTAAACATGTCCCCTAGACTCACAACTAGAAATCCACAGAGTTGAAAAGTGGCTAAAATATGATTCTCCCAAAATAGTTGAAAATAATTCTGTTTGATGGATCTGTATTAGCCCCCCTGTTTACTGTCATTGATAACTCTTTAATGTTCCCCAACAGTGTCTTGATTAAATTATTCTCCCATTATACAAAAAAGGTCATAGTAAAAATCCAGCTTTTGCCCAATTAGTTGATTATTAATAAGTAGCAAACTCTGTGCCTGGTTTCTATATCATAAACTTTCAGATTGGATGCATTCAGAGAATATTTTGACCCCCACAAACAGGTTTAGATTAAGATATTCCACCATGGATTTAGCTGAAAAACACTCGAGACCTACCAAAGATGCTCATTATGTTGCTTTTACTGATTTAAGAGTAGCTTTCAATTCCTCAAGGGAGCTCTAACAACTATCAGTCATTTGCATCTTCTCGATTGATAATTTTGTTAGTTCAAAATACTGCAGTACAGATTAGAGACAATTACAATGGTAATTTAAACTACCCCCAACTTTATCTCACAGGAGTCACAGAGAGCTATCCTGGGCCTTTATTATTGTGACTCTTTATTATGATATTTTTGTATCAGTGATATAATTGTACAGGATTCAGTAATTTGTTAATATTTAATGCCAGGTTCATTTCAAACAAAATGTTTGTTAAGTAAAAATGGTTTAGGTCATACATCAATTATTCAATCAAATATTCATTGTGGTCATAAACCAGCATGTCTTGGATCATTTATTTAAAGTACTGTATCTAATCTTAAAGATTTAAAGACTGCACTGCATTCAGTCAGGTAAAACTTCAACAAATTAAGCTACATGTTTGAAAACACATCATTTCCACTGATCTTGAACAACAGAATATGTTTGTACAATATAAAACATTTTAGACAACATACTGTTATGCTCAAGCAAAAACCTTCAACTAGGGACTCATTAAATTATGAATAAATAATCACCAGAATCACCACTAGTCATTCTAAATATTTGGCTTCAGTATATCTTGCTTCAGTATATCCTGTCCTCTGATCTTTCTGTTGAATTCTTTGCATTCATCTTTTCTTGGAGAACTCAAAGGTGCTTTCTAGATAGTGCTTTAAGATCATGCATATTTATTTAGGAAGAAGACGGTTTATTCAAGGTCATCACATCTAAAATATCCCATTCTTCCAGAACTAGCACAATAAAAGGTAGTTATAGAGCATTACGTGAAATCAGCATAAAGCCATGTCTCAGGAATGGAAGCATACAGGTATTTCTCAATATATGGCCACAATTAGGGCTTTCATAGCTTAACTTTCATAGTGTTTAGGGGATTTGGGATAATTTTATTACCTTTTTGCTGTAGTCATTAAGTGAATTATGTGGTAAAACAAATTCTGTTTCCTCTATTGATTTTGCTTGTTGGAAGCAACCTGGGAGTTTGCAAATGGCAATCACATGACTCTAGGTTGGAAACCCCTGCTCTAGGGCACAATATAATCATAAATGAATCCCAGACAAGGACCACCTGAATTTTAATCATGTTACTGCAATGGTTGTAAGTGCAATGCCTAATTGTAAGTCACTGATTTTCCATGTCATAACTTTGGGTGGTTGTTAAGTGAGTAGTTATATCTTGGGTTCAAGATATTTGCTATTTTTCACAGTAAGATAGGTTTCCATATTTTTTTCTGGACCAAAAGCACCATAGGAGTTTTGACCAGTGCTCAAAGGCTGCATTTGAAAAAGTTGGCAAGGCAAAAGCTGTAATTAATTTCATTTCATTTGCATTTAAATTTAATTAAGATTAATCCACATGAATATACTTACTTGATTATTCCCTGTTTATTAATGTCCCCTTCTGCCATTGTACATTTGATGAAAACTTTCAGAGGGGATTTGAGGGCTGCCTTTGGGCCTCAGGAAGTAGGTCTTTATTATAAAAATTTTCTGCTGTTTTGCACAGCTTTCTGTTTGTTTTTTTTTGGGGGGGGTGCTTTTGAGTAAATTTTGACTGATAAAAGATGAGGCTTTCCTGGCAAATTTTCAGAAGTTACTTGCCCTTGCCTTTTTCCAAGGCCTAAGAGAGAGTGACCAGCCCAGTTTTACCCAGCTGGTTTTAGCTGAAGGAAGGACTAGAACTCCTGGGCTCCCAGTTTCTATGCTAGTGTCTTATTTGCTACACTAAAATGGATCTCAATGCACAAATTAGGAAAAATATATGAAATTCTTAAGAGATGAGTCAGTGCAACTATTTGCATTTACCATATTAGAAAATGCATACCCTTCCTCCTCCAATTAACTCATTCCTTTGAATTGAGGGAATTTCTGGCTGAGAAGACTCCAGTAAGCTATCAAAACCAATATGCAATAGGGTGCACAAAGTTCTGTAGACAATTGCTGCTAGAGAATGTGAATGCTTCTGAAGATCAGCCTTACTCTCTGGAAGAAATGCTCACCAGGTGAATTTTAATCTTTGACACTAAATCAAGCTCCTCTCCTCTCAACTCTTTATCAAAAAGCATAACCAACCTTCCTTCCTTTAGTGTTAAGCATAGCAATTAACACATTTTTTGAATTAGTCTGTCTTACATGATTATCCAGTCCTGCTGAAAATGGGCATTGCCTATTCTCAAAGTTTTCTCCTTCTCATTTCGTAAATGTCTTCTGCAGTTTGCTTGGCAACAAAATCCTTGCTTGGCTCTAACCTTCTTCAAACTGCTAGGCAACTCAATTCCACAGATTTGCCAAATAGTCCTGGCCTCCATTTCTCTGACAAGACTCCATTTGTGCATTTGTAATGCTTGGGTTTCTAATGCCAAGGCTTTGTTGTTCTAATGAGAGCACGGCCAGCCTGTAGCTGGAACAAGTCTAACTGTTATTCTTCAGCCACTTGTGAGCCATCATAACAATGATGGTCAGACTGTCATCAGCTGAAATCCTGGTCAGCAATTCCAGATCCAAGAAGCCTTGCACATAAAGCATACAACATCTCTAGAATTATAAGGAGATAATATTGGTTGCAACTGGTTGCATCACCTTATAATTACCTTGTACCTTGTAATTACCACGTCCTAAGCACAATAACATCAGTTCACTGTTAAGCAACTTTCCCGTCAATTTAAGGTTTCTAATTAGCAAGGAGAAAGGCTGGTTACTGAATTTACATATTTCCTAAGCTTCTCAAATGACACTGAATCAGAAACCAACTAATATTATTGATGGAACAGTCCCTTTACCATGGGAGAAAGGTCACATTCTTGTGTGCTTTGCCTTGAGCACAGAATTAAAATTTCCAAGATCCTTCATTCTTCTGCACCATTTTGCCACCTTCATCTTGTCTGCAAGAAAGCTGAATGCTTCATGCATCTGCACAGATAACCCTGGGCAATTCTTTTTAATCATAGCATCTGGGGGAGATCACATACACTGCAATAATGTATTCTACATTACCTAATAAGAGTATGCACTGATAATTAGAAAGAGAAAAGTTGAATATGCAGAATGAGAAGAAAAGGCAAAGCAAATGTGCATGCAAATGTAGATGGCTGTTGTTGGATGTATAGAAAGCAACTATAGCCATCTGGAACCTTGTGGATTCTAACAGAGATTGATTCATTTAATCCCATTATAAATTGTCCCAATCTTCCAAATCTCAAACAGAGTACAAAGCAATAAGAAACAAAAACAAAAATAGAAGCATAAAAGAAATATGGATAGTACTCAAGGATCAAAGAATTCCTCTTGCTAAAAGGAAGAGGATTTTGTTTAATGCAGGCTTTTTGAATGAGTAATTAAGATGAAAAAGAAATGTTCCTAGCAGTGGTTCAATTTGAGATGTTGAAAGGGGTGGGATTCAAATTTTTTAACAATTGGTTCTGTGGGCATGGCTTAGTTGGTGGGCGTGGCTTGGTGGACATGTAGTACTGGGTAGGTGCTGGCCATACTCCATATCACTCACATCAAGGGGTCCCTTCTCCCTCACCTGTGCCTCTCATGACAGTGGGGATGCCATGCAATGCCGTCATAAGTGTGGAATAAACAGTCATAAAGTCCACTTTTCCAAGTGCCATTGAACTTGATATGAGTCACTAAATGAACTGTTGTAAGTCAAGCGATTGCCTGTACAAAAATACAAAACTTCTTTGCTTGCAAAAAGCTGCCCTAAATCCCAATCATTACATTAAATACATACCTGCAAGTCGGAGTACAAATCATGGCAGGATCCAAGCACCGAGAAAAAAATAGTTAAAATGCAATGAGTAACTATCAGCAGCCAACTCTTGCTCATAAAAGCCGAAACCCTAGCCCAGAGACGGTCAAAGCCTCCAGAAAGAGCCCACACCTTAGGAAAAGCAATCGTAGACCATTTGCACCACCTAAACCAGCGGTCTCACATCACAAGATTCTAAGTGGCAAATCCATCCAGATCTTTACAGAAAAGTATTCACTATGCCCCCCCAAAAACGGCACTATGAAAGTAAAATCAGTGCCAAGCTTGCATCCTGCCTCTTGGAAGTACACCCCAAAAGGACAGTGCCAGGAACCACTAAAGCAGTGAAGGAAGACCTCCTCTTTAGATAGAAAAAGTAACCATGAGGCAGGAAAAAATTCAAACAGGATACAAACAATTAAATCACAACAGTAGCTGTTGCTTATTAGACCAATTATCAGAACAAATAGATACAGGAACTAACCAGATTTCTCAACCCAGTTTCTTTTCAGGAACAGAGATTAACCTTTTCCCTTCCAAACAAAGCTGAATAGGGAAAATTATCCCATCAATAAACACAAGATTAAAGGTCACCAAACACAGAATTAAACTTCTCCAAAAACCAGTTTTAGACCAAAACTGAGAAAGGGTATGTAAACTCAGTTTGAATGTCAATCTTTCTAACTAGCCAAGAAGCCTTGCTGAATGTCACTCATCTTGGTTCCTCGTCATTACCAGCAGTTCTGCTTTGTTATACAATTATTTCTTCAAAGTGCTGATCCCAGCTGGAAGAACTCAAACATGGGTGTATTTTCCTCCCAATAAAAGTGTAAAAAGCTTAAAACAACCCTTCCCTTTGAAGAAAGTACCAGGAAAGAAAAGAAAGCCTCCTTTGGAGACAGTAAGTCTAGGCATACTGCCAATAATGTAATAAGGGTGAAAAAAAGCAAAAGGAGATTTCTTCCAACAACTGATTCTCCGAACTGCTTAGAAAGTTAACAACCAGTTCTAGCGAATAGGTGAGAATGGTAGAATCCCAGCCCTGGTTATTGACCACATTTGTTTGGAACAGCTACTGGGAGAACCAAAATGGGGTGACAGCAGCCCTTGGTCCACGCTGCCTATCAAGCCATCTAAAAATATAAAGCCCCATTTGAAGTACTGTATTCATGCTTGTACTGTATTCATGCTTGAAGTACTGTATTGCATTAATCCATTAACCATATAAACTACAACAGTTGGGCCCATACCCTACACTAAGCCAAAATCTGACAAATTATATGGTGATTGGCAACCCAATGTGCTGCAGAACATCATTTAAAAGGATGCCTGTTGGTAAAAGACAGTGGGAGTCAATGTTTAATGATGTTCAAAATGCTGCAGACTGCACAGAGAGAGAGAGAGAGAGCAAGAGAGAGATGAATTCACAAATATGAATCTAGGCAGGTGCACATTTACCACTGTCCACATATCACAATAATGCATACATTATGGGTTAGATTAACCCCAAATCAAACAAACTTAATATTAGCTGGTATAAATCAGGCCAATACTGAAAGGATGATTCCCAAGAGAAAAGGTAAGGAATTGCAAACTGATTTCTACAATTAAATCAAAGTTTGAAGCAACTAATGACGGTCCTTTACAAAATCCGTCTGAATATACATATCCATATATACACACATACATATAAATTTGTAACAAGCCAGAGTTTTTCACTACTAAAAAATATGCCTCCTAAGTTAAAACCCAAAGTAATGTTGTATGCAGAACCATGAAACACTGCTTTGTTTCTACCATACAGTAGTTGAGTAAAGAAGGTGAGCCTATTTTAATTGTTCATATCTCATAAAAATTGCAGGACAAAGAAACGATCTGAAGACAAAAAAGGCATCAAAGGGAAGAGAACTGGATAAGTCAGAAATTAATCAGTTTCCCCATGTGGCAGAACACCTGAACTGAACTGCCCTCTCCAAGGAGATACCATTAGCTTCTTAGTGACTGGAAAATGATACTTGCCTGTTGAATTTTTGGTAATTTGTGCCACTTAGAAGAGTTTGGAATTTTTGTTTTTCTCTTACTTTCAGCTTTTTGGCATTTTACTTTTTTTTTTTTTTGCTTTACTGGAAGCAGCCATAAGGACTGTAGCCTGAGGGCCACATAAAATATGAATTTAATCAATCAATCAAGAAAGGACTTCAAAGTAACCTTTAAAGGACTGAAAACAGTGAGTGATTTGTGATAACCTGCTATGAATCATGAATCATGAAACAAGCAAAGAATAGTGCAGTAGTGCAGTGCCCCCAATCCATATTTAGTCCCAGGAATCAATTCAGTCAGCTGTTTAAGCCTTTGCAGAAACCATTCATATTTTAATTTTTGTATAATAGGAAGGAAGGAAGGAAGGAAGGAAGGAAGGAAGGAAGGAAGGAAGGAAGGAAGGAAGGAAGGAAGGAAGGAAGNGGAAGGAAGGAAGGAAGGAAGGAAGGAAGGAAGGAAGGAAGGAAGGAAGGAAGGAAGGAAGGAAGGAAAGAAGGAAACGAACATTAAAATGCATAGCAAAGTGTGTAAATTTTTTATTTTTATATCACATTTTTATTTTTATAAAGAAGGCAGGCGGGCGAGCAAGCAGGCAGGAAGGATGGATTACTCTCAGTGAACATCAAAATGTATGGCACGGTAAGTTTGTAAAACTTCTTATTCTAAAATCCATTCATTTTAATTTGTTTTATTCTAAAATCCATCCATCCATTTTAAACTTGTCAAAATTGAGATTATTTGCTTGATTGCCACCCACTTTACCTTAGATCGCATGAATACCCAGAGGAAGAAAGGCACATAAGAAGATAAGATAACCATAGCAGGTATGGGATGGGAAAAGGTTTCCCTGAAATAGCCAACCCTTCCATCTGCAATGATATGAGAGGGATAATAGCGGACAACCTCATATGGATATTTATAATATGAGTCACTTAATGTGTGTGCCATGTTCTGAATTCTCAGAAAAGTCCTAAAAATGTTCATTCTTACTAGTAATAATTAATCAATGTTTTCTCTATGCATTATTCCGTACCACCATGACCCATTGCTGAGTATATGAATTAACATATCTTGTCAGAGAAAGAAAATGTGCAATTTTAAGTTTTCCATATTTGACAATTTGAACTCTGTCACTTCCCATATTACAAATATTTGGAAGGAAACTGATTGAAGGGTAAAAACTGAAAGGGATTTTCAATACTTCTCCAAAAAAAAGCCAATATATTTAGTGTCTGTGCATAAATAATTGTTTCTAAAATATGTGGGCCCATGTCAAAAAAGCAATTCAAGGAAGAATCTCAAGATTCCCAATCTTGAAAAAAAAAAAACTTCTTGGACATTTATTTAAAATAAATAAGAGATAAATTTCTCAAGCAGAAATATGAGCTCAGCAAGTAAATTGACAGTAAATAACAATGGTGGGTGAAAAAATGTGCCATTATTTCTCTCTTAATAGCCTTCTTTTCTTTTTTTTCTTTTTTTTTCTTTTATCTCTAAGCAATAATAGAAGGCTATTGAAATATAAAGCTCAATCCATCTTACTTTTATTATTAGGTGGAGACAATCATTTCAAAATCATAGTTCCCCAAAAATCATCATCATTGTTCTGTTTTATTGTGAGGTTACAGGCAGTCCTCAACTTACGACCATAATTGAGCCCGGAATTATGGTAATAAGTTGTGTTGGACATTAAGCAGGTCATTGTGTGACCACACACAATTTTATGAACCTTTTTGAGATGAACATTAAGGAAGCACAGCAGTTGTTAAGCAAATGTGATTGTAAGTGAATCCATTGTCTGCAATGGGTGTTTTTTCCAGAAACTGGAAGTAAATGCTAGTTTCTACACACACAAACAAAAGTTGTAAATTGCAGTCATGTGACCATGGGAGATGCAAATACCCATAAAGGTGGGCTGGTTGTTGAGTGCCCAAAATGTGGTCGCTTAGCCTGGGAAAGGGGAGGTTATGGCAGCCCTTGGAACTTCTAATCCAGGTGGTGAAAAATTGATAAATTACTGATTATAAATCATAAGTTGGGGGCTAAATTTAAATGATTTATCAAAAACCACCAAAGTACAACAAGACATTCAAAATATTTCCCAAGAGGATAGGCTGTCTGTAACTGGTATTCTTTAGCACAAAGTTGGATTTAGACAAACCGGATATTTAACATGACAACAACATGCCTACAGAAAGCCTTTCAATTGACATAAGTCAATGTGAAACAAATGAGGGCAATCACTGCACATTTGTGATAATGGCCAAATCAGAAAGATCTAGTCATGAACCTGGTGAAGCATAAGAGGCATCTGATTGAGGTGCTCAAAATACATACATAAAAATTTCAACGGGACTGTACAACTACATCTGTCCTAAAGGATGCCAGTATTTATTGCCATTCAGGATCTTCATCTTAAGCCCCTGTCACACTGCACCAACGGATGGAAAGAGGATGTAAAATGAAGAAAAACACTTGTCATCCATTGATTAACGCGATGCTTCCGTTCTGTACTCACTGCCTCCGTTTTTCATCCTCTCTATCAGTCCAGCATTCGTTTATTGACGTTTCATCCGCTCAGAAAGTTTTGAACTGCTCAAAACTTTTGAGCGGAAAATGTATCCAATGTGT
>BHFT01037224.1:0-27037 GCA_004320025.1 Laticauda laticaudata
TGCTACAACTTTAAAAGCACTACAATGACGTGGGATAATACCCGAAGGAAGCTGAACTGCATTTATGTAAGTACCCGTGAAAACTTAAAAAAACAAATATATAATATATATATATCGGGGTGGAGCTGTGGGGTCCTTGGTGCTCTGAGCTTGGTGCTTTTTGTTGCATCAGATGTCTCATGACCCGACTAGGTAACATCATTAGGGCCAATGGGCGACTTGCTGAGAAAGGTGCTTCCTTCTGTTTCCTTTGAGGAGAATGACTGCGATCAGGTTGTGTCACTGAGTTGATTGTCTTGATCAGAGGGGGGTCTTCAAAAAATTCGACGGCTTGAAGACTTGTGGACTTCAACTCCCAGAATTCCTCCTCCAGTCATGTTAGCTCAGGAATTCTGGGAGCTGAAGTCCACAAGTCTTAAAACTTGCCAAGTTTGAAGTCCCTTGTTCTTGATCATCTCACACTGACTTTGGGGCCCGTCCCTCAGCCCAACACAACTCACAGGGTTGTTGTGTGGAAAATAGGAGGAAGGTGTGTGCTGCCTACGTTCTGCTGCCTTGTTTGTAAAAGTAACAAAGGCAGGGAAATAGATAAAAATACACATGGTGAAACAAGGTGAACAAATCTGTGCTTCTGAGAAATGCAGTTTTTTCAGTCAAACCTTAAAAATGGAATGGGTTTGCTATAGAATGAAAAAGAAGCATCAATCATCCATCTAATAATCATTCAAGTTTCCCCTGTCCAGTCGTGTCCAACTCCAGGGCTGGTGCTCATCTCTGTTTCCTAGCCCAAGGGAGCCAGAATTGTCCAAAGAATTTCCATGGTCATGTGGCCAGCATGACTATATGCCAAGGTGCATGGAATGCTGTTACTTTCCCACCAAAGTGGTACTCATTATCTACTCTCATTTGCATTCTTTCAAACTGCTAGATGGGCAGGAGCTGGAGCAAGGAACAGGAGCTCACCCCCGCACAATGCTCAGGTCTCAAACCTGGGCTGTCAGTTTTCAATCTGACAGGCTCAGTATCCTTGACCACTGAGCCATCGCACCCCCACCAATGATAACAATAACAATCACCATCACATCATCATCATCATGATGTCACCTCCTGTTCAGACATACTATCAACTCAGAAAACATTCCTATGCCTGGTTTCAAGTTGCCATAAACAAGGGGGGTGGGGGGAAATCTGAAGGAGCAGTACGGCAGTTTAAAACCAAAAGTACATTCCATGCTTATCTCATAAAGATTGTAGCTAGGCTACCGGATCTTCTGCCCCTGAAAATCCTTCCTTGGTCTGTAGAAAGTTAACACCCACCCCTCCCCTAGAAAACTGAAATATCCTGGGAAATATTAAAAAGGCAGAATATTTCCCCTAAAAAGAGTAGAAACTCACCTCAGAAGTAGAAGCTCACCCCCACCTTTGTTAATGGGTGGGCCACTAAGGCCTGGGCCAGAATACTACATAACAAAGATCTTCTGGTAAAGCTATAGCAATTGCTCAAAAGCCCTTTCAGTGCATCATCATTCAGCAAGGCTCAACCAAACCTGCAACTCAGGACAGCCTGCAGAGTTGCTCCTGCATGGCCTCATGGGAGTCTGACAACCAATTAAAAACAACCTTCAATTCAAATCCCAACAAAGGTTATAAAGGTTAAACCAAGGCACTCTCGGCATCTCAGCCCTTTTCTTGATCTCTTCTTTCACCTTGAAGCATGTGAAGCATCCTTCTTTTTCACTCGGGCTCCAGGCCATGTGGTCCTGTCCACCATTAAACCATCTTTCCAAACAGCCTCCATGTTTCCGGTGTCTTTTTCCCCACTTCGAACTGAACCCAGAAGGATATTTCTTCCAACAGGTCCTTCTTTGGAGAACGTGATTGATGATGCCCATCCCCTGAACTTGCTTCATTGGAGAATCTGATTTGTGACACACCCAGGGGGGAAGGGGGAAACAGCTGAGGCTCATGATTTAATATCGGGCAATCTCTGGAACCCTGACACATACATTTCAAATCCTAAAAGGAAATGTTTGGCTCTCAGATGCTTCCTACCACAGATAAATTGGAGTCCACATAAAAGGGATGATAAAAGCCCTTAGCAGCCCTGAAATCCTAGCTAATGTTTAAAAATATAATCATCTTTATTATGTAGATGCCTTTTTAAATGGATGTTCAATACTATCTTTCTTTGGGGACAGTTGTTTCCCCTCTCTCCCATGTTAGGTGGATTGGGGAGGGGGACAATGCAATATGTTTTTCCTGTATTACCCAATCAATTTTTCAGCTTGTTTCACACAATTTCCTGAAATGGACTTTTGAAAAGCCAATTGTGTAACTTGCTATGCATTCATAATCAAGCACATAACTTAAAAGACTTTGACTGGTTGCTTTTCCTTTTGGAAACCCACTCTTTCTCTCTCTGCTATAAGGTGGATGTAATCTAACCAAAGTTAAGCATTCTTAATCCCATTGTTTTCCAAGGCAAGGATTTGAGATATGTTTATTTTAATTCTTCCATTTAAGCTAGCGAACCACGATGTATACCCAATTAAACCAATTTTCTGGGAGTTTATGACATACTGAACTGTAAAATGGACCACACAGGCTGAGTTTGTACAGGACATTAGGCTAAAGTGTGCATGGCTAATCTGTAGATTAGAGCTGTGCAAATAAAAGTATTGCCCTTTGTTCTATGTATAATACAAATTTTGGGCTACGGAATTCCAGGTGACCATTAGATCTCAAGAAATAGCTGGAGAATATTATGGGCTGTTATTTGGATTTCTGAATCCCAAATCTGGCTGCTATTCTGAAATCAAGCCAAACTCCTGGACATGCTGGGGACAAATACATGCAGTTTTCTTTTCCATTATAGCTGTGCCACCCCCCACCCCCACCCCCCACCCCGCACAAGAAACCTTCTGGGCACCAGGGACTGTTTCCGTGGAGACCAGTTTTTCCATGGATGGGGGGGGGGGTTTGGTTTCACACAATGCCTGCACGGATTGGTTTTTGCTTGCTTGTACAGCCCAGATTCTGTGCTGATCTGCTGATCAAAGTTTCGGGACTCCTGAATTATAGCCCAATCCAGGTCGTGGTTGTGTCAAAGGTGTTTTTTCAGCAGACAATTGGACTTTCTGGTTTTTCTTTGAAGACGTTTCACTTCTCATCCAAGAAGCTTCTGGATGGTGGGGAATGGAAGGATTTATATTCCTTGCAAGCAGCTGGTTATTTGCATTCTCTTAGTAGGTTGTTGAGGCCATTTAGAGGTTTATCTGTGTCCTCAGGGTCACCCCAGTCGTGCAAATGGGTGCGGAGCCTTCTTGGAACAGCTGAAAGGACTGCGTTGTAGTCCAAATTCTTCTTGGATTATTTTTCTTTTCTAATGTCGCAGTCTAGCTTGCAGACTAGGACATGAGAAATGAAAGTAGGGATGTGGTGGCTCAGTGGCTAAGATGCTGAGCTTGTTGATCAGAAAGAGCAGCAGTTCAAATCCCTAGCACTGTGTAATGGAGTGAGCTCCTGTTACTTGGTCCAGCTTCTGCCAACCTAGCAGTTCGAAAGCATGTAAAAAATGCAAGTAGAAAAATAAGGACCACTTTGGTGAGAAGGTAACAGCGTTCCATACATGACCACGGAGATGTCTTCGGACAGCGCTGCCTCTTCAGCTTTACAATGGAGATGAGCACCACCCCTTAGAGCTGGAAACTACTAGCACATATGTACATATTTACCTGAGCTGCCTTGCAGATCTAATATTTCCTTGAAGTCTCCCACCCAAAGTACTAATCAAGACCAAATCTGCTTAGCTTCCAATTCTGGACAAGGATAGTCAGATGCTGATACTTCTTGAGATAAATTGAGCCCTGATTAAGTTAAAGATGGAAGAAGTAATGGGTGGAAACATATCAGAGATAAATCCAACCTAGAATGAAAGAGAAATTTTCTGATAGTGGGACTAATTAAACAGTGGAACAGCTTGCCTCTGGAAGTTGTGGGTGCTCCATCACTGGAGATTTTTTAAAGAAGGGAACTGGATAGCCATTTGTCTTGAATAGTATTGGATATCCTGATCGAGTAGGGGTTGGACTAGAAGATCTCCCAGGTCCCTTCCAACTCTATTATTCTGTATCCCATTGTGAAGAGAAAGTAGATTAATCCTGAAACTGCCACTCAAGAATTAGACATTCTTTTCAGCAGAATGTAGGTTCGTATATCATCGTCTTCTCCACAATCAGATTGATACTGTTTACCATATTTGTTTTTATCCATATTTGTTGTTATCCATATTTGTTTTTATAGTTGTGTGTTTGCACGATACAATTTTTTTATGGTAGCCTGTGATGATTGGCTATCAAAACTAGTATGGATGGTGCCCAACAAAGTCACCCAGATTGGCTCGCTAGCATGATCACAGCTCTGTTTTTAATGAGGAAATGCACTATTGAAGAAAACTCTGCGTATGTCCAGAATGTATTTTGTATGTGTGTGTGCATCCACCATGACAACATGAGGACAACCCACGTACTGCCCTGAAACTAGGACAAGATGGCAACGAACAACAGTGTACCAACAAGCTTTTACATGTGCTGATCTTTCTTTCCTGTTTATTGTCTGGCAGAGAGTAGGACAGGCTGCAATACAAACACGAACAGATTTCGCATGATCTGGGCTTCAAACGAAAAGCCAGAAATAAATTATAATGCTGAGTGTGTTACTGGAAACGTAGGCCCCAATTATGGTTAGGTCACATGAAGAAATGTTGGTTTTCCCTCCCGCCCCTCACCTTGTAGCACAGGGGTCAAGGAAAATTTTTTGAGTAAGGCAGAATTAAATCTGCCTTACACAATGGCATCCTGCTTAGTGCAGGCTTTGCCCATATAAAATGTATAAATAGGCTTGGGGTTTTGTCACAGGTTTATTTCCTTTCTAGTTCCTGCCTTTTGAGGCATTGACTTCCTTCAGTTTCCAACACAGGATGGCAAGATAGAACCGGTTGGCACCGGTGTGCGCACAAGCACAAGATAGAACCGGTTGGCACCGGTGTTGCTTACCAAATCTCCAGGCCCAGTCCAGCTTTCTTTTCTGTAAAATAGTAAGTAAACGAGGAGTTGGCCAGAGGCAAAGCAAGGCTGCAACTTGTACCTAGGCACACTGCATTTAGACTGCCAAAATAAGCAAACCAGTGGTAGGATTCAAAATTTTTTTACTCCCAGTTCTGTGGTCGTGGCTTGGTGGGTGTGGCATGGCTTGGTAGGCATGATGTGGCTTGGTAGGCATGGTTTAGTGGGCATGGCAGGAAATACTGCAAAATCCCCATTCCCTCCCGACCCCACTAACCTGCTTTCCAGCTCCGTTCTCCTATGCAGGGCAACAAAAGGAGACCCAGCCAATCAGCTGGGACTCGGGACATAGAGAATAGATGGGAGTGGGGCCAATCAGAGGTTGGATTTGCTGGTTCTCCAAACTACTCAAAATTTCCTCTATCGGTTCTTCAGAACCGATAAATTGATAAATTGAAAAATTGACTTTTCAATTATTATTCAATTAAAGTCTTCTGCTAAAGACACTCAAATAGGATTGCTTCCTTCCTTCCTTCCTTCCCCTTTCTTCCTTCCTTCCTTCCTTCCTTCATCTTCCTTCCTTCCTTCCTTCATCTTCCTTCCTTCTTCATCTTCCTTCCTTCATTTTCCTTCCTTCATCTTCCTTCCTTCCTTCCTTCCTTCCTTCTACTTTCTTTCTTTTTTCTCTTCTCTTTTGGTACAGAGATTGAATTTGAGATTTTCCAAGGGCAAAATGAAGTAATCCACGACTGTTTCACAATATAAAACTGTGATAGGGGAGAACAAGAGGAGTGGTATTTGAATGCCTTCACATTTACTGTTTTCCTTGATTGCATGGAATTCACTCTCTTATATGAGTTTAGGAAGAATCATTTTCCATTTCTCCCAACATCTTCACCTTGGGCTCCCAATCTTCTCTTCTGCCATTTTGTTTTTGTTTACATCTCTTGCTTTTAGATCTTTCACATTGTAACATCTTAAGGTTTATAAATATATGAATAGACAGATAGTTAAAAAATAATATTCAGAAGTCTCCTAAAAGTTAGGCTCAATTGCTGGTGGCTTCATGACTCATGTCTACATGGTTTCTTGAATCAGTTTGTTGCTGCTTTCCACCAGGATTTAGCTTCCCAATTAGTTTACAGCCTTGAGAATGCACAAGTTCAATATCTCCTCCAAATGCTGGTGAGATTCAAATTCAATCCTGCTTAGCTTTTTCAAGAGAGACAAGGCCATCCATCTTGGAGGCAACTGTAAATGGTACCAGCACCAAGCCTTTCTCTTCGTCTAACCCTCTTCTTACAAGGCTTGAATTTGAGTGCGTGTTTATTCTGCAAAACATAAACCAAAGTGCCCAATCTGTTTTGTCACTGCCTTCCCACTTCTTAAGGAATCAACCTTGGAGGCACTACCCACAATGTTTACAGAAAGAGGGAAGAGGTTGTGCCATGTTAACTAGAAATCACCCTTTGAAGAGCTGCATCCATCTATGCTGTGCTCCTTAAATCTGCCGAGCTTTGCTTTCTTTAGCAGCGCCTCTCCTCCTTTCCCTTCTTTTGTTTACAAAGCATTTTGGCTTGGTTGGGAAATGCTTTTCATTTTGTGGGCACAGAGATGTCTCTGGAATTAAAAGTGGATGAAAGTTTTCTATGGTTGCTTCTGTGCCATCCTTTTTTTTGTTGTTGTTCTATGAACTCCAATCATAGGGTCCATATCTTGCTCCATGAGCCACACAACAGTCAATGATTATAGGACCAGAGAGGGGGGGGGAACTATGACCCCTTTATGGATTTGTGGACTTCAACTTCTAGAATTCAACTTTGGCTCGTTTATGACTTGTGGACTTCAACTCCCAGAATTCCTGAGCCAGCATAACCATTGACCATTGTATGGATCATGGATGGATCATGGAGCAAGAGATGGACCCAACTCTGGGAGTTGAAATCCACAAAAAGTCATCAAAAGGCCATAGTTTCCCACCCCTGGTATAGGATCTTCTGTTTGAGCAAGGGGTTGCACTAGAAGACCTCCAAGGTCCCTTCCAACTCTGTTATTCTGTTATAATGTGGTTTGCTCAATGTGGCTTTCTTGCCATCTATTAATCTATTATAGCCAGGAAGCCATGATTTGCAGCTTGACGTGCTCTGCAAACCCAGACAATTGTGATTAATTCAATAAGCTGTTATTAAACAAGCAATAGTTTAATGCGATGTGTGGAATAGAGGCTGTCTGTAGAGTGTCAGGCCAGGATTTATTTATTTATTATGTCATTTTAAGATTTTTGGCAGAGAAAACAGATGCTTTTCATTGTGAAGGCAGCCAAGGTTGGGAAAAGTCCCATCTGGAAATCCCAGAGAACCGTCACCTGTCACAGTAGAAAGATCAAAGAGTAGCAGCTTACCTGACAAGAGGCCACTTCCCTAAAGTTTGGCAGCGCTGCTTCAAAAGCCCCGAGCTCCATTTGAAAAGAATAAGAGTGAGTCAAGGATTTTGGGTTTTTTATCCCTGCGAAGCTGAATGACAGTCAGAATGAAGACATTCCTCCTGATGGATCAAGGTAGGAAGCCAACACAGGTGGCAGATGCCAGAGGAGGTGATTTTGTCTGACCCTGAAGCATTCTTTTCATTCTGCAGATCTGCAGTTATTTGTCTCAGTAGGCTGGGAGGAACAAAGTAGAAAAATCAGCGCTTGGGAAGAGAGTCAGTTGGATCTGCCTCGTAGCAGGAGCCCTGGTGGCGCAGTGGTTGGAATGCAGTATTGCAGACTAATTCTGCCAACTGCCAGCAGTTCGATCCCAACCAACTCAAAGTTGACTCAGCTTTCCATCCGTCCAAGGTGAATAAAATGAGAAGCCAAATTGTTGGGGGCAACAGGCTGACTTTGTAAACCACTTCGAGAAGATTGTAAAGCACTGTGAAGTGGTATATAAGTGCCACTGCTATTGCTATGGTAGCAGCCCTCCATACCATTGCCTCACTATCTTGATCAGAGTTGGTCTTCAGCAGGTTCTGACCAGTTCTGGAGAACCAGTAGTGGAAATTTTGAGTAGTTCAGAGAACCGGCAAATCCCGCCTCTGACTGGAGATTTTACAGTATCCTTCCCTTGTCACGCCCACAGAACCGGTAGTAAAACAAAATTGAATACCACCACTGATCTTGATCATAGTGAAAGAAACGGTTCCATTGCAAAGTCCCACTCAGAATCACTTGCTATGAGATGGGTAGAAAACAAAACGAAATGAAACAAAACAAAAATATGAAATAATAAAAAATATGCCATGTGATAATTTAGCAGAGCTCCAAGATGCCTCCTCCAAACCAGGATGAGAAGGAACAGATGGAAATGTATCAAGGAAAAATCCATCCTTGGAACTAAGGAGAAATTTCCTGACAGTGAGAACAATGACTTGATGGAACACTGGAATTGCGGGTGCTTCATCACTGGAGGTTTTCAAGAACAGACTGGACAACCATTTGATCAGAATGGCATCAGGATTCCTGCCTTCAGCAGGGGACTGGGCTTGAAGACCTCCAAGGTCCTTTCTAGCCAGGTTAAAATGGAGCAGGAGTGGAGAATTTTGAGGCCTTCCAGATGTTCAAGAAAACAACTCTTGAGTACCTGAGAGCACAACGGAATGGTTCACAGGTAGCCTTTGACATATGATCCAGTTTCAGTCACCATGATGTAAAAAAGAGGTTGAGACTCTAGAAAGAGTGCAAAGAAGAGTAGCAAAGATGATGAGAGGCTAAAACCAGAGGTGGTATATTCAGAAGGTTCTGACCAGTTCTGGAGAACCGGTAGCGGAAATTTTGAGTTGTTCAGAGAACTGGCAAATACCATCTTTGACTGGAGATTTTGCAGTATCCTTCCCCTGCCACACCCACCAAGCCACACCCACTGAACAGGTAGTAAAAAAAATTTGAATCCCACCACTGGCTAAAAAATGTGAAGAACAGTTGTTGGAACTGGGTATGTCTAGTCTGATGAAAGGAAGGACTAGAGGAGACATGACAGCAGTCTTTCAATATCTCAAGGCTGCCCCAAACAAGAGGAAGCCAAGCTATTCTCCAAAGCACCTGAGGGTAGGACAAGAAGGAGCGAGTGGAAACTAATCAAGGAGAGAACTAAGGAGGAATTTAGTTCGAACAATTAATCAGTGGAACGACTTGCCTCCAGAAGTTGCAAATGCTCCAACACTGGAAGTTTTTAAGAAGAGATTGGACAACCATTTGTCTGAAGTGGTGTAGGATTTCCTGCCTGAGAGTGGGTTGGACTAGAAGATCTCCAAAGTCCTTTCCAGTCCTACAATTCCATGTTCTATTTCAGTCTAAAGATTTTCCAACCATGGTAGGGATTGAACCTCCACATTTCTGCATGGAAAAACCTGTCCTCTCTTGCTGAGCACATGGACCTCACCAGAGAGAAGATGGGGAGGTTTTGATGCTCTTCGAAGACGTTACCTGGTAATGATGCTGAGGTAGACAGCCCAACAGGAAAGAGGCTGGCCTAAGACTTCCCAGTTATGTATAAAAAAGATGACATCATTCAGCCTGGAACTCATAACAATTACCATAATATATTAATCAGAGCCAGTCCAAAGTAGAAGAAAAATATAGCAAGGGATGAGGAAGCAAGGAGATTGAGAGAAGTGCATAGATTGCATAAATGTTGATGTCAACTTTGGGTAGTCTGGGGGTTAAAAGGCAGATGGTTTGTACTGAGGGGGGAGAAGGGAGAAGGGGTTTTGGTTTTCTTTATTTATCTTTAAAGAGAGGAGAGCATTCTGAGAAGAGCAAAACAGGAGGTTTGGGTAGTTAGAGCTGACTGTTATGGGGAAGATTTATAGTGACAACTTTTGGAGAAAGCATTATATTTTTAAAGTAATGGAGATGTCATTTCTCAGCAAGGCTTCATTGGTTGCAACAGACTGAATCATAAAAGCCTGGAACTTAAATTATAACAACAAAGTCAAAGCTTACTCATTGCAGCTTCAGAATAATAAACTGTCTCTCCGATCCAGGATGTTGTCCAGAATTTAATTCTCGGAAAGGTTTAGCCAAACAAACCAACAGGCCTGATACAATCCTGGCTTCTTGGAAAAATTAAGTCTCAAACAAACATGCATATCTTATTTCTCAGCAGGTAAGACAGGCTCAGTTTGTGGGGGGATAGGACTGAGCAGGTAGGATAATTATTTATGCAAGGAAGGAAGGGAGGGATGGAAGGAGGAAAAGAGAGAGGGGTCAGACTGCTATATCAAAAAGTAGAAAAAATAAAATAAATCCTTGGAAAATAACTTCTCTATTTCGATCCTGGTGGCCTTCCAGGTATCAAGATGACTCTCAGAATTGTGATGCAAACACATCAAAAGGACACTAAGCAGTAAAACTACTTCTTCTTCTTCTTCTTCTTCTTCTTCTTCTTCTTCTTCTTCTTCTTCTTCTTCTTCTTCTTCTTCTTCTCCTTCTCCTCCTCCTCCTCCTCCTCCTCCTCCTCTTTTTTGCTTTTCTGTCTTTTGGATCATTGAATGCCACTTTGCACGCTCAGCTGTGTCTCCTGAGCGCAGGCCCACGGTTTGCATATCTTTGTTGATGGTGTCTTGCCATCTGTTTTGAGTGCCTGTGAGGTCACCAGCCATTAACTACTACTACTAGGCAGGCAGCAGGAGTGGGATTCAACCGGTGTTACAACCTGTTCTTTCCTGCTTTTTTCAACCTCAGCTGTGCTGCACAAAGCAGTTGAGGTTGAAAAAGCAGGAAATAAAGGACAGCCAAGAGCCCAGGTGGGCAAGTGGGGCAAACAGATGACCAGAAGGTTCTTTCAGTGAACCGGTTCGGTGTCAGCTGCTCTACAGAGCTACCGGTTCTATAGAACTGGGCCATCTGGTAGCATCCCACCCCTGATAGGCAGTCTTGCCCACAGTGGAAGGTGCTGCTCTCTGGACATGTCCATACAATGGAGTCGGCCTTCTCTCATCTTCTCTATAATTGGTACCATGCCAGAACACTGTCAAATGGTGTCATTTGTGATGTGGTCGTGAAGGGAGATGCCTGATATCCAATGGAGCATTCACATGGCATGGAGATAGTTTCCAGCCCCTGTTCTTGCTGCCCAGCATACAGTGCCATACAGTGCAACAGGGCGGATGGTTGTTTTGTAAATGTTAGATTTAAGACGGGTGAGCATTCATCTGTCATATAACACACCGGTGAGTTCTCGCCAAGGCATCCAGGCTACATTCACCCTTGCTTGCATCTTGCCACTGATGTCGTCATTGCCTTGGAGGTGAGATCCCAGATACCAAAAAATGTCCACCTTCTTTTACTAAGCAGTAAAACATAATCTAACCAAATATTCCTCTGATTGGTAGCAAATTTCTGATTCATTCTTGGACAGAATCTAATAGAGTCACATTGGAGAGCTCAAAAATTCAAACGAGGCCCATGTTTAGTGTGCAAACAATGCATTTTATCTCTAAGCTAGAATCTATCTCCCTTTTCACACTCACACAAAAGATCTTCTAGTGTTATGTTCCAACTGTGTTATGGTAGCCAGACAAAACAGCAACAATTCGCAGAGATCATTCCAGGTAATTCAGGCTAAGAAAAATAATAATCCAAACTGTAGTTCACAAAAAGTTCATCTATTCTTTGACTCTTTCTCTGACACACCTAATTTTCACATGACTGAAACATCTCTCATAACTATCACGCTGATTCATGAGAGACCTGCGTTGAAGGCAAATGCAACGTGAAGGGGCAAGCAGCTAGAGACAAGATTCAAAGTCATTGGATCGTGAGTCAACCATCAGAAAACGATGGATAGAAAAATACATCTGGGGATGAGCACATTCAAGACCCCCAGAGTGCACCTTCTCGAAAGTAGCAGCTGCCTCCGGCAACAAGATTCCCCGACAAGATCCAGATGACCTCAGAAGAAAAGGGAAAATACAGCTCTTCACTCAGGCCTTGGTGAGAGAAAAGGAAACCTCTTGCTTCATCATGCCATCTTGTATCTTTATCGTTTATTGATTTCATTGCAACTTCTTTGACTGTTGTGAGGTGCCCAGAGCCATTGAGAATCAGGCAGATCTTAGGTCCTGGAAAAGTAGAACACCTGAGAAAAAAGCAATTCTGCCTTGACTGCATTAGGTATCAATCGAAGTAGAGCAGGGCTTTGACCAACTTTCAAGATTTTGTTGCAATACTTCCCAGCTTCACTGGATGAGGTAAAAGGTAAAGGTTTCCCTGTCTAGTCATGACTGACTCTAGGGCATGGTGTTCACCTCTGTTTCTTGGCCAGGGGAGCCAGCCTTGTCCAAACACATTCTCTGTGGTCATGTCACCAGCATGGCTATACACCAAAGGCACATGGAGTTGTTACTTTCCTGTGGTACCTGTTAATCTACTCACCTTTGCATGCTTTTGAATTGCTAGCTGGGCAGGAGTTGAGGCAAAGAATGGGAGCTCACCCTGTCATCTGGTGCTTGGGTCTCGAACCTGGCCTGTCAGCTTTCTAGCTTACAAACTCAGTGTCTTTAACCATTAGATTTAACCAAAAGGCTAAGCCAATATGATGTTTGCAGGCCAGATCAGTGTCCATCTTCTGTGTGTTCCTGTGCAGCGAAAGTAAGAAGTCCACTTTGGTTTTAGAGATGAATGGGATAGCGTGGACAATGCACATCTGCCACCATCAGGCACCACATACTCCCAAGACAGCCTGGCTAATATCAGACATGTAACTTAAGCTGGAGCCTTAGCATGCTTCTCCTTGCATTTTTCTTTTCCCCGAGATGATCTCATCCAATTTAAATGCACTTTCCCCCTTGAAGAAGCCCCTGGTTTCATTAGACTCTGACATGTGTCCATAGCATCACTGTTTTTCCTGGCGCTTGCTTTTTTTCTTTCTCTTTCTCTCTCTCTCTCACTTACTCACTTCCTGGTTTTCAAGCTCTTATGGTGATTCCCTTTCAGGACTTCCTGAAGTGTGACCTCCCTACTTGCCAACAGGAAAAACTGAATTGCAACAGCACAAACAATATAACCCATCTCTCTTGTTTCCTTTTGTTCTCCATTTCCAATAGGCGCCAATGAATCGGTTGGCACTTTGTACGAAGCTACGCACTGTTTAATTATCCTCATGATCAGATACTAGATTATAAGCAAAGATGCATTATTTGCAACAGCTGCAAGGAAGATAACCAAAGCACATCTTTACAAACAGAGCTGTTAATATTGGAGCAGATGTATTGAACAGATACAATTGCAGTAATTTTGAATGTATTTGGCTAAAGCCTATGCTTGCAAATAAATGTTCAGATACAACTAAATGCAACTTTTACACTTGATCACGATGAAGTGATCAAAATTTGGATGCTTGGCAACTGGTTCATATTTATGACGACTTCTAGCCTTCAATCAAATCAAGCTTTTGAACCTTCTAAAAATGATAACTAAGGTGATCATTATAAAGTCCTGGAGGCAGAGAAGATGTAACGAGGGGACTACAAAATAGACTTACCAAATCTGGATAGCAAACATTCAGAGAACCTCTGAAGGCAGCAGAAATGATAGATAGACCAAACGTGGCTGCCATCTAGTGGTCAGGTGGATTTTTGCAGCCCAAATGTGATTGTGCTAAGCCTGTGGAATGCATTGTTGAGGCAGGAGTTGAGTGTTTTCTAGAACCTTTTAGACCAAAGGGACCACTAAATTAATAATTTTAAATCCCACAGACCACTAATATGATCTGCCTAATGACTGGCTGGTTGGGCGTGGCTAGATGGTCATGTGACTGGGTGGGTGTGGCCAACTCAATGTCACTTACGTCAAGGGATGCCTCGTTGGCCTCTACCTAGGCTTTCCAAGAAGAGGGAAGACCTGCAGGAGTGCAAGGCCAGGTACCGGCACCTGGAGGCTCAGTGGGCTGGTCAGCCAGTTCCAGGCCATGATGCAGTCCCATTGGAATGAGGCCCTCCAGCTCTTTGTCATCAGCGGCACTTCCCTCCAGCCTTCACCCAAAGCCCCACACCAAGAGGCTGAAGCAAACCCCAAGTTGGAATTTCTACCCCTCTCCAACCTGCACGAAAAGACCCCGAAAGGGGAGACTCTGTGCAGTAACACAAACGTTCATTGCACGTGTCTGGCCCAGGGGCCATAGTTTGAGGACCCTTGATTTAGTGCAATATAAAAAAATGCAAATAATTTTTCTATGGACCAACCAGAAATTTTTTTAGCAGACCATCAGTGGTCCATGGACCACCAGTTGGTGACCACTGTTCTTATAAGATGACATTCTCTTAAGACTATTAAGTCGGCAGCAGGCAGTGCTGATTTTCACAGACTTATATCAATAGCCCTGCCTGGCTGTTTTCATCCTCTGGTAAGCAATAAGCACCTTCCGTTTATCACATAAAATAAAATTTAGGGCCAAACATAAAACGCAAAGATCTGAAAAAGTGCTTCAGTTCAGCCCTTACCCAGGTAGACCAGCACTCTGCAATTTATGAAAGAAGCCATTTCTGCTTTAAGGGTTGTTTTATAGCATCCACTCCTTAAAGCAGCAACCTTTTTTTTTAAAAAAAGAGACTGGTGTGGAAATTCTAAACAGTTGTGGCTGTTTGAATTCGTACCAGCGCTCTGTGCTTTGTGTCAGGCTGATGCATTTTTCTGTTCATATTCAAAGCCTGCACCGCCCCTCCCGTACATATACAGAGAGACTCACACATAAGTATCATTTTTCCCCATTTAGATCATATCTGACTAACAAAGATATTTAAACTGGTAATCCCCAGTAAGATGTTTGTTCTTTTGGAGCTTTCACAGATCTGCTTATGCAGCCGCTCTTCCCGATTTTATCTCAAACGGCAGACGCAATTGAGTTAGGAGCAACCTGACAATTTGGGAAGAACTTGCGAATTGGACCAAAAAAAAAAAAAAAGATTTTACGCTTGGCATCTCCATTTAGGACTGAAAAGAATAATACTAATCCCCAGGTGAGCGAGGTGCCCTGTTGTCAAACTGTAGCTGAATCCATGCCTTGTGCTAAACAAAGGTTTGTCAAGCAAAAGCTGCAAAAGCTGTGTTCACGCCAACCAGATCGTTGTAATTATAGTTTGTTGAAGAAACATAGGCTTCTGTGGAGATCAGGTCATTGCTGGCAAGAACAGTCCACAGCAGGGTTGTCAAACAGGGGCCAGATATGGCCCACAGGGTGCTTAGATCTGGCTCATGAGGCTGCTCTGGAAACAGCAAAGGACTGGCCCACAGTGCCTCTGCCCGTGAAAACAGCTCGGGGAGGGCATGCATGGTAAGCAGGGGTGGGATTCAAATTTTGAACAACTGGTTCTGTGGGTGTGGCTTAGGTGATGGGTGTGGCTTGGTGGTCATGTGACTGCGTGGACATGGCTTGGTGGTCATGGTATTGGCTGGGTGTGGCCAACTGAATATCACTCACATCTCCTTGCCTGGCCTCTCATGACTGTGGGGATGCTGCAATAGTCATAAGTGTGAAAAATGGTCATAAGTCACTTTTTTTGGGTGCCATTGTAACTTTAAATGGTCACTCCACACAAGCAAAGTATCAGAAAAAAACTCCAGAGATGTTCCTGAGACAGGAAGTCCAGTCCTGCCAAGAATGTAACAAGGGTTAACAGAGAGGCAGTTTCCATAAGCAACACCAGAATGTTTCCTTCCTTACAGGATTAGGCCAATAATTTCTTCTAACAACCAGTTCTCCGAACTACTTAGAATGTTAACAACCAGTTCTAGCGAATTGGTGTGAACGGGTAGAATCCCATCCCTAATGGTAAGGTGACCAACTTTTTTACAATGAAAAGGAGGATACATATAAATTGAAGAAAAAAAACAAAACCACTTGCGCGTGGCGCACTCTCTCAAAACAATTCTCCTGTGTGGAGTGCATGCGTCTCATAATTGTGTCTCACCACACTGTACCGAGCCTTGACGAATCATCATGTCAAATATAAATACATCACATCATACACAACAGATCTGCTCAGCATCGATCTAATACGGAGATTTACAGATTAGTCTTTAAATGTCAAAAAGGAGAACATGTAGGAGGACACTTTTCGAGGGAGGACAGAACTTACAAAAGGAGGACTGTCTTCCCTAAAGGAGGACGGTTGGGTCACCTTAATGCATAGCCCTCCCGAGCTCTTTTTGCTGCCAGAGAGTTGCAGGAGGCTGTCGCAGCTGGAAACAGAGCCCGGAAGCCCATTTTCACTGGCAGAGTGCTCAGGCCGCCACAGGCACCCCCCAACACAAGTGATGTCAAGCTGGTCATGCCCACCACAGACCCCCAAGGTCAAACACAACCCTGATGCGACCCTCAATGAAATTGGGTTTGATACCCGCAGTTTACATCAGAGGTCCCCAAACTTAGCCACTTTAAGACTTGTGGACTTCAACTCCCAGCATAGCTGGCTGGAGAATTCTGGGAGTTGAAGTGCACAAGTCTTAAAGTGGCCAAGTTTGGAGACCCCTGGTCTATAGGGACCAATGGTGAGGCTCCTCAGAAGATGCCTGGATAGACCATTTTGTGGTATCTAAGCCCTCTTGATGGCCAGGAGGGGTGCAGAGTGAGCTCACCCATGATGGTGTGCCTTGGAAAGTGTGAACAAAACCAGGACTAGCAAACAGGCAGCCAACCTACTTGCCTGAGCATTGTAGTCTCCCAGCTAATGTAACATTGCTACAGGCTGGATAAATAACTAAAAAATAACTAAATAACTAATTAAATAACTAAATAACTGAGCAAACTAGTCTGACCAGAGATGATGGGTTTTTTTCAGAATGGTCAAACGCAACACAGTTGGCATAAACACCCAAAAGCAGCTGAAGGGGCGTGAGGCGGGTTTATTGGGTAGCACAGCCTTTTTTGGACCCAAGGTGCTCTAATCAGGTGGGAAAACTCCCACTTCTTTTAGGCTCTCCAGGTCGTCCTCCACTTACAAGTTGACCCAATAACGACCTGGATTTGAAATTCTGACAGTTTTTTTCTGCCAAGTGAAACCATCAAACTTCTGGCTGTCAGCATTTCAGCAACCTTCCATTCCAACCAATAACTCCGAGACAGACGCAAAAGTTCTCTTTTATTTGGATAGCAACTGGCATGACTGGGGGAATCCTGAATCTGAAAATTCTGGGCTTCCTTGCAATAATCAAAACTACAAATCCATCCCCCGACACCCATCATCACATCACATGCCCCAATCATCATTCGCCCCAGCTGAAGACTTCCCCTCATATATGGGCACAATAGCATGACCTTGAAATACAAAAAGAATGTTATTTCGTCTGACAATATATACTCCAAGAACTTCCACCCTCCCACTTTCCCAGGTTGAAAATGTGGCAGCGTAGGAGCATCTGGTCTCAATATGGCTTCCAAAGCTGACACTGGCCCTGTTTGCAAAATCCTGCAGGCATGTGACCATGGTGGGTTTCAAAAAATTTTTCCTCACGGTTCAGTGTGAGCGTGTGCACCAAACGCATGCTTTGCGCAGGTGCAGCATTTGCAACTCACCTTCTGCGGCAAGCCCTGTGTGTCAAACAGCTGATGCACGAAGCAATTGAGGTCAAAAAGCAGGAAATCAAGGTCAGTATAAAGGGCCCAGCAGCTGATCATCAGAGCGAATTGGTTTGCTCACAGATGATTGTCGGCGCTACCGGTTTGTTCGAACCAGGCCGAACCAGTAGAATACCACCACTGCATGTGACCATGTTTTAGGATGATTCTGCCCAAAACTGCGCTTCTGGTTTTCCCCAAAACCACTCCCATAGAGAACCATTGTTTCACTTAATGGTTAAAGGCATTTGATTTGATGCCTGGGATATTTGCTTAATGACCAGGATATTTGCTTAACAACCACCACATCCGCTTAACGGCAGTCACAAAAAAAGGTTATAAAATCAGGTCAGTCACGTGACCGATCCGTTTTATGACCATTCCAACATGCTGCTGTAATGGGAAGGCTCTATTTCACGTTACCTGAAACTAATAAGTGCAGTGCAACAGCAGTTAACCCAACAGCACCAGAAGCAGTAATTTACCTGTGTCCATATACCAATTTATTAATGTGTTTTCTTCATTTAGTTAATGAGGGCTGTATGCCCTCTACTGGTATATCTGTGTACTTTATTTTTTATCATACACTTCCTGTTCATTTCCAGCAATTATCCAGTAAAACAGTGAACTGTTCCTTCAGCACATGCAGCAGCACTGGAAGATTAGGCAAGAGAGAGAGAGAGAGAGAGAGAGAGAAACCCTGTCTCTCTCCATTACTGTATTTTCAATGAATCTATGCTGACCTTTCATTTTAAAGATAAATTACTTTCAGGAAATACCTTACTTTCCCTTCCCCCAGCTAAATAAAACATTTGAGGGATGACAAAGACAGGAAAAAGACATCATACAACCTTCTCAACTGGATTGGGCCCTCTCCCCCCCAAAAAAATTCCACAGAACAATTAACCCTTGCAAAGTCATTTTTAAGTATATTTATTCTGTGTTTATTTACCATTGTAAAAGCTAGAGAATCATTGGAGCTGAAGTCCAACATAACAAAGAATCATTTACGGAAAGCCATTGTAGAACACCTGGTCTTATATGCTGTTTACTATCGGTATCCACTATAACGAAGGGTTATCCCAGTGGTGGGATTCAATTACTACCGGTTATGTGAGGGTGACTTGGTGGGTGTGGCAGGGAAAGGTTACTGCAACATCCCATTCCCTCCCCACCCCACTAACCTGCTTTCCAGCTCCGTTCTCCTGTGCAGGGCAACCAAAGAAAACCCAGCCAATCAGCTGGGACTCAATGGGAGGCAGAGAATAGATAGTGGTGGGGCCAATCAGAAGTGGGATTGGCCGGTTCTCCGAACTACTCAAAATTTCTGCTACTGATTCTCCAAGAACTGGTCAGAACCTGCTGAATACCACCTCTGGTTATCCTTTCCAAAGTTGTTCTATTGTCAAACTGTAGGGAGATGATCTCTATGGAGATTATAGATTATTATAAGGACAGCCAGTCTCCATAAAAGTAATTTTAACCTTCAAGTGGAGTTGATCTCCTGGTCTGCTCTAATTAGTGGAGACTAGCACAAGCTTCCTGAAGCCACATCTAATTTTTAATCCAAAACTTCATTCCTTCTGAAGGAGAATATTTGCAGCTCGGGATTGACATGAGGGGCCCTTGGTGCTCTCTGAGCTCCCTTGTTTTCTTGCAGACATTTCATTACCCAACTAGGTAACATCGTCAGTGCTAGAAGGATTGGCACTGAGGATGTAACCTACTTTGGGTGACAAAACATCTGCAGGAAACAAGCAAGCTCAAGAGCACCAAGGACCTTTCATTCCTTCAAATGCCAGAACTTTGGTTAATGCACAGATAATCTCTTGTTTTTCTGTTGTTGTTTTTTCAAACTAATGACACAAAATCAATAGAGCAGAAGAAGTTTGAATGTTTCTTAAAACATGCAGCGTATCCATTTAAAAAGCAAGTGGATGTAACCCCTTTTGATGGACTTACTGAAACTAATTTCAGCCGGGTAATACGTTTTATTTCACAACTGTGATGGGAACATTGAAGGAGCAGTGGAAGGAGGTTTTGATTTTACTAATTGGCCCTCTTCGTACACAGCCTGGAAAAATAATCCAGACAGAAATCCTGCTGTATTTTCCAGCAGATCTGGATGGCTCAAGGTAGACAAATTTTAACTATAGCCCATCAGAAGGTTGCCAATAAGGATTTCAGTTCAATTTGCTATAAAGGGTAGCTTAGGGTATTTTTTTTTTTTTTTTGGAGACCAAAACCCAAATATAGTATAATCCAGCTTCTTACCCGTCGAAAGAAGATGAAACCCAGGAAAGTATCTTTACAACATATTGAAATTATTAGCATCTTGCAACAAAATGCGAAAGGTTGTTGCTGACTCCAGAGGTTTCAGTTTTCTTGCCACATTTCTGACTAAACCTCTTCCTTCTCTCCTGATCCTTATAGAGCCAGTTACACTTTTTGGAGCAATGGCCATACTGACTCCAGCAAGCACATTTAGTCTCCGCCAAGGGTCAATTAGCAGCCAGCGTGGTGTAGCGGTTGAAAGATGCGGAGAGGAACCAGAAGATTATGGATTCTAGTCCTGCCTTGGGTATGAAGCCACTTGGGTGACTGTGAGCCTGACTCTCTCTCTCCCCCTCTCTCTCTCTTTTCTCTCTCTCTCCCTTTCTCTCTCTCTTTCTCTCTCACTTTTCTCTCTCTCTCCCCCTTTCTCTCCCTCTCATCCTCCCTCCCTCCCTTTCTCTCTTTCTCTCCCCACCCTAGGAAGAAGCAGGCAAACTTCTTCCGAAAACATTTGCCAAGAAAAGTGCAGGAACCCATCCAGGCAACTGCCAGGAATCTAGACTGACTCAAATGCATCCCCACCACCACCAGAGGTGGTATTCAACAGGTTCTGACCAGTTCTGGAGAACCGGTAGTGGAAATTTTGAGTAGTTTGGGCAACCGGCAATACCACCTCTGACTGGCCCCACCCACATCTCTTCTCCGCCTCCCATTGAGTTCCAGTTGATTGGCTAGGTCTCCTTTGGTTGCTCTGCACAGGAGAACAGAGCTGGAAATCAGGTTAGTGGGGTGGGGAGGGAATGGGAATTTTGCACCTTCCCCTGCCATGGCCACCAAGCCACACCCACCAAGCCACATCATGCCCACATCCACAAAACCGGTAGTAAAAAATGTTGAATCTCCCCACTGCACATATACACACTTCAAATCAATTCCTATCTGACTTTGTAAAAAGCTAAATAGGATCAGATCTGATCTTGGAGAATGTCTATTGGAGATTCTCAGTCATTGAGGTCATGGTTATCACAAAGGTGCTTTTTCCAAAAGGCAACTGGATTTTCTTGGGTCTTTTTCCCTACACCACCGAACTGGGTGTCCTTTTACTTTGGTCATTTCCACCCATAATAATGCCCTTCAGTTAAAGTCTGCCTCCAGCCCAGTTCAGTTGGTTGTATGGGCATGTTAGCATACTTTCCTTTGCAATAATAAGGAAGTATTTGTGGTCAATCAGTTGACCCAAATTCACCTAACCAATGTTTCACTTAAGGTAAAGGTTCCCTTCGCACATGTGTGCTAGTCGTTTCCAGCTCTAGGGAGCAGTGCTCATCTCTGTTACAAAGCTGAAGAGCCAGAGTTGTCCGGAGACGTCTCCGAGGTCATGTGGCCAGCATGACTAAACGCCAAAGGTGCATGGAGCATTGTTCCCTTCCCACCAAAGTGGCCCCTGTTTTTCTACTTGCACTTTTTTTCATGCTTTTGAACTTCTAGGTTAGCAGAAGCTGGGACAAAGAACAGGAGCTCCCTCCGTTACACAGCACTAGGGATTCGAACCGCAAAAACTGCTGATCTTTCTGATTGACAAGCTTAGCATCTTAGCCACTGAGCCACTGCATCCCCTTGAATGTTTCACTCAGCCACATACATTTGGGGCTCTGTTGTGGTCGTAACACAAGGATTACCTGTATGCTAACATGCTTCTACAACTGTCAAGAACTGATCTGGACTTGAGGGAGGCTTTAACTGAAAGGCCATTGTTGTGGGTGGAGATGGGAGAAGTAAAAGGACATCCAGTTTAGTGTAGTGGTTAAGATGGATAAAGTAGTAAACTGGGAAGCTGAGAGTTCTAGTCCTGCCTTGGGCATGCAGCTAGCTGGGTGACCAGTCATCCTTAGGAAGGAAGTGTGGCCTGTCAGCCGCGTGCTCCTCCAGCAGCCAAATCAGAGGAGGAGGAGGAGAGACAGGGTCAGAATCAAACAACCTGAGAAGAGGGAATGGAGCTGGCAGAGAGAGAAATAGAGGCTATCCATCAACCCTCAGATGGAGAGTCAAAGCCCCCAGGTCTGGAGGTGGATGATGAAAAACAGAAGGAACAGCTGAGTCCAGTGCCCGACACACGGATGCACTGAAGGCAGAGGAGAGAAGAGGAGTGGAAATCTATGGGCCGGACCTTGGGACAGAAG
Organism: Laticauda laticaudata; assembly: GCA_004320025.1. Lineage (NCBI taxonomy): Eukaryota > Metazoa > Chordata > Lepidosauria > Squamata > Elapidae > Laticauda > Laticauda laticaudata. The sequence goes on from BHFT01037224.1 coordinate 22,111, forward strand.
AGTCACCGCTGCTAGCGAACTCTATCCTAGCTCTGGGAATAAAAGGTGGCGGGGGTGGGGGAGATGAATAGAGGGTCAGACAAGTATTCATCTCCGTGCAGGATGGACGTGTTAGCTTGCGGTGAGAGAGAAATTTTTCACCGGGGCTGCCGACGCTCCTCATTAAAGGAATCTTTGAGTTCTCTCCAGAGGGCTTGTCGTGTTTGAGGAGCTGGGTCAGAACTGGAGGCAATGGCAAACTCCCTCTGAAAACACAACCTAGAAAAGGGCAGGGGTGTGTTCAGGCAGTTGCCAGAAATCAACACTGTCTCACACCAATACATGGAAACGGCCGTGACCATTTAGACAACATGAGCAGGAATATCTCAGCCACCCCAACCCAGACATCTCCACGGCACTCCCATAGCAATCAAGCCTTTTCACAACAGCAGAAACTATTTTAGACTTGGCTATAACCTTGGGAATTGTGGTTCACTCACCCCATCAGCAACCTCCCCGCCGCTACCCCCCCCCCCCCCNCACCCCCCCCCCCCGAAAATGCTCTGCTTATGAAAATAGCTTCCAATCAAGAGCGATTTCCCCCAAGGGGGCCACGGAGATGGAGGAGCCCAGGAGTAGTTGCCCCCTCCCTCTAAAGTGTCCCCTGCAGAACATGAAAAAAATAAAATAAAATAGGCTTTTTTGGATACCAATTGAACCTAGACATTAGACAGGAAAAATAGTCGCTGAGTCGCAGTGCTGTCTGGGCTAAGAACACAAGATAACCTCTGAGGGCTTCACGGGCATAAGAAACCCTTGTTTATCACACTCTCGCTGTTGTGTTTTCCTCTCTCTCCCAGGTCTCTTCTATAAGGAGGAGCAAGAACAGAGAGAGGGGGATAGAATCTCTCTCCCTCCTTCTCTCTCCCTTCCTCTCTCCCTCCATCATGCTCTCTCCTTCCCTTTCCCCCTCTCCCCCTCCCTTTCTCTCCCTTTCCCTCTCCCTCCCTCTCTCCATCACTCTCTCCCTCCCTTTCCCTCTCCCTCCCTCCCTCTTTCCCTCCCTGTCTCTCTTTTCCCTCTCCCTCCCTCCCTTTCCCTCTCTTCCCTCTCTCTCCCTCCTTCTCTCTCCCTTTCCCTCTGCCTCTCTCTCCATCACTCTCTCCGTTTCTTTCCCTCTCCCTCCCTCCTTCTCCCTTTCCCTCTCCCTTTCCCTCCCTCCCTCTCCCTCCATTTCCTTCTCTCCCTCCTTCTCTCCCTTTCCCTCTCCCTCTCTCTCTCCATCACTCTTTCCCTCTCTCCCCCCTCCCTCCCTTCCTCTCTCTCTTGTCAAGTTGCCAAGCCCTGAACCTTGTTTAAAAATCCACCTCTAAAGTTTGCTGAGTTAACTCCAGCTATTTGAGTAGTAGTAGTAGGAGTTAGCAATAATCTGTGGACCTATGTGGGAAGAGCTGTGAATCAAAAGTGGCCGACCTGAGTGGGCCCACGGTGTGCTTTCAAATGGTAAGCTTTACCTTGGGGAAGAGTAATCAGATCCACCATATTTAATCATAATTAAATTCAAATGGAAAATTGAATTCAATCCAGGCAATCCAATTTAGCTTTCTCTGAAGCCTGCCTCATTTCTGGAATGTAACTCCACAAACTGGCTACTCAGGTATGGAGTAAAACAATAACAACAACAATAACAACAACAACACACGCGCACACACAAGATATTTTAATTGGCCTTTGCAATAGCTAAGCCTGGGCAATTGTTTACAATGGATGGATGGATGGATGGATGATAGGGATAGATGATAGATGATAAATGATATGGATGGATGGATGGATGGATGATAGGGATAGATGATAGATCGATTTGGATAGATGGCAGATAGGCAGATAGGGAGGGAGGGAGGGAGAGAGAGATGGATAGATGATAGACAGACAGACAGATGATGTATGGACAGATAGAGCATTACAAACATGGTATGAAGAGAGTCATGCAAGTCTATGATAGCCAAAAGTCAGAAAGAGCCTTTTCCAATTAACAATTGTTATTAAATGGCTGGCTAAGGACAGCAATAAATCTTTCATGGCACATGCTTTTTGAGCTACAGCTCACTTCCTTAATGCCGAGTTCTTAGGATATAAGATCGGACCAAACAACAGAGACTAGTTTACGAACTTTTAACCATTGAGAAACTCTGGTAGACTTTGATCTGTGTCAGATTCTGGGTGCTCCCAAACTTCATTCACCAAGAAGATCAAGCCTACGTTCTTCTTCTACCAGCTTTTCCTCAGGTTGCTTGGTCCAAAATATCTCTGTGAATTACTGATTCCCCACTCCCCCAATTCATTCCTTCTCCACCACTTGCTCAACGCATAAACTTATTCTTCGATATGTTTCTGTCACTTTTAAGTAGACATGGGGGTCAGATGATTCCTGACTGTTTGGGAAATGCCATAGGGAGGACATGGCCAGTTTTAAAATACTAATTTGCCAGAATGCTACCTGCCATTCTTTTAACCTCCCTTCTGGCACAGCCTTTCACATTTGGGCAGTCTTCCAAATAAATATCCGGTGAATTGTCACGCATCATTTTTAATTTCTATAAATGGCTCCAAGGTTAATTGGAGTTCAAATGGATTCTCTGAAATCAAGATGAATGCTTTAAAGCACGCCCACCAACTTTCTCTTCTATCCTAAAAAAAAAAAAAAAAAACNNNAAAAAAAAAAAAAAAAAACCCACCCAACCACTATTCCTTTTTAAAACAGCAACAGCAGACTTATATACCACTTTACAGCCCCCTCTAAGTGGTTTACAGAGTCAGCTTATTGTCCCCAACAATCTGGGTCCTCGTTTTACTGACCTTGGAAGGAGGGAAGGCTGAGCCAACCTTGAGCTTGGTGAGATTCAAACTGCCAAGTTGCAGGCAGCCAACAAGCAGCAGAAGTAGCCTGCAGTACTACACGCTAACCACTACACCACCGTAGCACAAAATATTAAAAGTTGGCAGGGCAGGAGCCTGAGAAGGCACCAAGAAAGGAGTTGGGAACATGGATAAACAGCATGGAATGCAGTGGTGGGATTCAAAGATCTTTACTACCAGTTCTGTGGGCTTGGCTTGGTGGACGTGGCATGGCATGACGTGGTGGGTGTGGCAGGGGAAGATTACTGCAAAATCCCCATTCCCTCCCCATCCCACTAACCTGATCTCCAGCTCCTGTGCAGGGCAACCAAAGGAGACCCAGCCGATCAGCTGGGACTCAATGGGAAGCAGAGAAGAGATGGCCTGGGCAGGGCCAGTCAGAGGTGGGATTTGTTGGTTCTCCAAATTATTCAACATTTCCACTACTGATTCTCCAGAACTGGTCAGAACCAGGTGTAGAAATGAGCACCGAGACTGGCAAAACAAATTTTAAATTAAACAGATGCTCAGCTCAGGCAACTAAGGCATGGGGTGGGAATTCTGACTTAATTCCCTGCTTGTGGGCTTCCAGGGGGTCTCTGAGTGACTACTGTGAGAAACCGGATGCTGCCTTAGATTCAAGCTTTGGTTCATTCCCACAAGTTGATGTTCACTAACATCAACTCAAATTAACCCAACATATGTAAGACAGATGAGACTTTTTTTTTTATCAGTCCTGGTCTAACAAGCAAGCCAGCAGACCTGGGAGAACTCTGACAGAGCTCATTTGTTGGCTGGGGTGTTTCTTTGTTTCTATGAGAGAAATGTTTTAGCTTCTCATTTTTGGCCTTGACGTTAAAGCAGGATGATTAACTCCTCACCACAATGAAGGAGAATCAACCCAGTGTCATATGAACAGAATAGTAGTTGGACCTTGGAGGTCATCTCGTCCAACCTCTTGATCAAGCAGGAGTCCCTAGAACATTCCAGACAAGTGGCTGTCCAGTCTCTTCTTAAAAGCCTCCAGTGATGGAGCATCCACAACTTCTGAAGGCAGGCTGTTCTACTGGTGTTGTGGTTCATCGGCATCAGGTGCAGATGGCCTGTGGAGATTGTGGAGGCTGGTAGCAGTGATGAAGAGGCCCCCGAGGAGCCTGTGCCCAGTGCGTGCAGGGCTACTTGAAGGAAAGAGAAGCTGCAGCAGCATAGGCGACTTGGGAGTAAGGCTGCAAGATAATGGCCCCTCCCTTAAGAGATAAAAGCCAGGTGAGAAACCGGAGTTCTTTGCAGGAAGCAAAGAAATTTTTGCACTCAAGCCTTGTGGACGCTTGGAGTATCTTGGTTGGTGTTTGGATATTCTTTGTGTTTGAAATATTTCTTAGTAAGTTTATCTAGTGTTCTTGGAAGCCCTGCACCACCTTGGCAAGGCTCGTTTCTTATCAGAGACAGTTAGTTTGAAACAGCCTTTTAACCGTGAAGGAACAGAATTCGTAAAGAATCATTAAAAGGTTTTGCTGTTACCTCTGTTTCATGTTGGTTTCCTTGGAACAAGGTTTGGGTCAGAAGAACTAGTTAATTGCACTGTTAGGAAGTTTCTCCTTAATTCTAGGTTGCTGCTCTCCTTGATTAGTTTCCATCTGTTGTTTCTTATCCTGCCTTCTGGTGCTTTGGGAAACAGGTTGACCTTCTTTGTGGCAGCCTTTGGGTATTGGAACCCTGAAATCATGTCACCTCTAGTCCTTCTGAATGTTAAGCAGGGATTTTCGATGGTAGGAGACCAACACTGGGGATGACAGGAAGTGTATTCTAACAATGGTGGGATGACCCAGGTTGCTCATCTCTGCTTTAATCGGAGATGTCAGAAACTTGAACTTTGGATGTTTTACTCAGAAAGCCATTTGACAAACTTCAGTATCAACCCTTGTGCGCAGGTAGGAGAATGCATTCTCTCATTCACCAAAGATGTTCCTGCTTTTAATTTCTACCTGGACCACTAACCTTGCTAAAGAAAGAGGAACAACTATAAATAAACCCCCTGAAAAAAAAAAAAAAA
>BHFT01037224.1:27389-61712 GCA_004320025.1 Laticauda laticaudata
AAGAAGAAGAAGAAGAAGAAGAAGAAGAAGAAGAAGAAGAAGAAGAAGAAGAAGAAGAAGAAGAAGAAGAAGAAGAAGAAGAAGAAGAAGAAGAAGAACTGTGTGAGAAAGGAGACAAGGAGATTAAGAAGCCTACAACTACAATCTACATTGGTTGTGTCCCTACATTTTTAAAACTGATATTCGTTGATGGTAAGATCTGTAGAACAGAGAAATATTCTCCCCAGAGAGGTTATACGTTCTGGAGGTTTTTAGAAAGATAAAAGGATAGTTTAATGGTTTTCCTGACCATTGCAAAGTGCTGGATTAGATTGATTTTAGTCCTTTCCAATTCTACTATTTGAGCAGATAATTTTTTGCAGCATTTATTTGAATGGCCTCAAATTGACTAACCCTGGCTTCCTGATTTATTTTGAGCTATTTTTACTTTTTAATGTCTACATAGCTTAAGACAAGAATGGCCAGACTTGAAACTGATGTTATTCTCTTTGCATTTTATTGGAATTGCAAGATTTCCCAACTGTAGCCAACAGCAGAAGCATGAACTTTGAATTTAAAAAACCGCTAAACCTTGAAATTGATTTTGAATCAAACATCAATCCTTTGCTCTTACTACAAAAATAAACAAATCAATTAAATTTTAAAATACTAGTTACTGCACTTTTTAAAAATTCAGCCATTAGAATTTGGGATGGATAAAACATGTTTGGTTTGCTATAGCTATTAGAAATCAGAATTGTTTACCAATCTACTGCAAAACATCCAGAGCTCTGCCAACCAATCTGAAATCAATTTTTCACTTCAGGGATCCTTCACAGTCAGGTTTAATTTGCATATTTAAGTCAACAAGCCAAATTTTCAGTTTCTAGGCAAATACAAGAACTGAAATACAGTTATCATGAAATGTTTGCCTACTCTCAAGCTTTGGAATAATATTTTTGACTCAAAATGCATATCAAAAACAACGACTTGAAAAGATTTGAGAGTAAAATATATTCAAATGTCTGTAAGATTAATGTTTCATTTTGAGGAAAAAAAATATGATGCTGAAAAAAAAAACAAAAGAGATGAATGAAAAGATCTGGATGAAATGGACATGAGTTGAAATTCTCTCTTCTAGTGTGTGTGTGTGTGTTTGCATGCACCTTCAAGACAGTTTTTGACTTCTGGCAACAGCCCGGAAAAATCCCTATAGTTTTTTTTGGCAAGATTTCTAAAGGAGTTTGCCATTGCCTTCTTCCTATGGCTGAGAGTGAGTGATTGGCTTAAAGTCACGTAGTTTAGCTTCGTGCCCAAGGCAGGACTAGAACTAACAGTCTCCTGGTTTCTAACCTGGTGCCTTAACCATAACACTTTTCTCTGCAAATGTGTGTGAACACATTATAGCCTTCTGTCGAGGGCATGTTTGATGATGATAGCACAATTATGGAGAGGACAATCATCAAAAAAATCAATCAGAGTTCTCACAAATAACCAGGCTCAAAGTCCCCTATTTCTGTTATAATATAGGAAGACCCAACTTTCTGGAAAAGGCTGGGAAATGTGGATGGAAACAGAAGAGGACAACCAGTAGCAAGATGGGCTCGGTTACAGTGGTGATAAGTGTGTTATTGGGAGACTTCCAAGAACAGATAAAGGATTGATTGTTATGGAGAAAACTTATCTCTATAGTTGATAAGAGTCAATAATGACTCAATGAATTTCTAGTCTCGACATCTTTTCTACATCAGAGCAACCAAAACTGGATAGGATACTGCCTCCAGCTTTGGTTGCCACAATGTAAAAAAGATGTTGAGACTCTACTCTAGAAAGAGTGCAGAGAAGAAGGAGCAACAAAAATATTCAGGGGACCGGAGGCTGCAACATACGAAGAATGGTCACAGGAACTGGGACGTCTGGTTTAATTAAAAGAAGGGCTCGGGGTGATATGATAGCAGTCTTCCAATATTTGAGGGGCTGCCATAAAGAAGAGGCAGTCAAGCTATTCTCCAAAGCATCTGAAGGCAGGACAAGAAGCAATGGGTGGAAACTAATCAAGGAGAGAAGCAACCTAGAACTAAGCAGAAATTTCCTGACTGTGAGAAATATTAACCAGTGGAACGGCTTTCCTTTAGAAGTTGTGGGTGCTCCATCACTGGAGGTTTTTAAGAAGAGATTGAATAACCATTTGTCTGGAATGGTGTAGGATTTCCTGCCTGAGCAGAAGGTTGGACTAGAAGACCTCCAAAGTCCCTTCCAATTCACTTATTCTGTTATTCGGTCCATCTCCTAATAGGAGGGCTGGATCTGATTTCCTTAAACATCCCTTGTCAAGCCCGTACCTTTCTCATGGCATAAATGAGCATCTCTGCCAACAGCGTGTGGGAAACCGACCCGAGGTGGACCAGACAGGGTATGTCATCTAAACCCTGCCATTTCTTCAAGCCAACAACAGTGTGTAGGAAACCAACCATCCATTCTTCTCTCTGCATGAATGAGAAGGAAACCAATTCACGGGTCTTAATAGCTGCACTTTGAGAGGGTTATATAGCAAATCTGATCTATGGGGAAATGAGGGTGTCTCCTTCCTGCAAAGCATTTTTGCTCGTCTGTGTCAGGGCAGTGGTGTGTGTGAACTGACCAGAGGAATGTCTGATGCTTTCTCCACCTTTTCCCACCCCACCCCTGTCCTGGTTAAAAAGATCAGAACCTAATGATTAGCCAGGGTGGTGCACCTTGAACTCTCCTTCTGGGTCTTTCTGGTCTCTTTGGCGTGTGGCTTTGGTAAGGTTGAAAACAGTCAAGTGAGCCTGCTGGAATCTTTGACATAATTAGGTTAATTGCAGAATATAGCACTGATGGTTGTTGGGTTCCCACCCCCGAAGGGACACAAAATTGAGAATGATGAATGAGCAATCAAGGATGTTTTTCTTTCTCTGCCTGGCTCAGCTTGCCAAGAAGCTAGTCGAGTGGAGCGATGGAACAAGAAACGGAGAGGCAACTATTGTCTCTGCCAAGTACCCACTCTGGGTATTAATCTAATCTGTGTTTGCCCCTGGGAGGAGGGACGTTTTTATTCTTTGATTATGTTCCTGGTAAACAAATTGCTTTTAAACAAATCATTCTAACTTTATTCCTTCCTGGAGGTTGGTCAGGCATTGCCTTCTGCTCTGTTTCTTTCTTTCTTTCTTTGTTTCTTTCTTTTTTAATTCAGTTCCAAGAAACTTTATATCATGGGTTTTTCTGCCTTCCTCCTCGCCAGTTGCTAAATATTATTTTTGGTTCAGTTCCCTCCGTGCCACACTGGGCTTAATAAGTCAGTGGGAGTGTGGCTGGTTCCAACAACATTTGAGATGGGAAGTGTGTGTGAAACCTCCAAAATGGTATTTCTCAACCTTGTCAGCTTTAAGATGTATGGACTTCAACTCCCAGAATTCCTCCCAACAAATATGGGGAAGGAAGAGGAGGGGGCAGGAGGGGAGAAGAGGGAGGAAGGGAGCAGGAGGAGGAAGAGCAGTAGGAGTAGAAAGAGGGAGGAGGAGGAGGAGGAGGAGGAGGTGGTGGTGGTTGTGATGTAGGGTCTTCTGCTTGTGTAGGGGATTGGACTAGAAGATCTCCAAGGTCCCTTCCAGAGGTGGTAATCACAGGTTCTGGCCAGTTCTGGAGAACCAGTAGGGGAAATTTTGAGTAGTTTGGAGAACCAGCAAATCCCACCTCTGACTGGCCCCACCCCATCTATGTTCCGCCTCCCATTGAGTCCCAAATGATTGGCTGGGTCTCCTTTGGTTGCCCTGCACAGGAGAATGGAGCTGGAAAGCAGGTTAGTGGGATGGGGAGGGAATTGGATTTTGCAGTAACCTTCCCCCTGGAGTGGGAAGGGAATGGAGATTTTACAATATCCTTTCCCTGCCATGCAGACCAAGCCACACTTACCAAGCCACACCCACCGAACTAGTAGTAAAAACCATTTAATTCTCACCACAGGTTCCCTTCCAACGCTGTCATTCTGTTATTCACTTAAAACACCCTTAGCGAGGACAGATCATCCTGTACAGTCCTTTGCAAGACAAAACAAAAATAAGTAAATAAGACAGACACCAACGAATGTTGAAGGGAACTGGGCCTGAGGTCAACCCCGAGGAGGGCTTGTTTTAACAGCCAGAGGTGTCATACTAGGAGAGAAGGCAGGAGGTGGCAAGGGATAAGGGGATTGGAAAACTGAACTGGGGTGGAGGTAAGTGAACAACAGAGAATGCCTCAGATCAGGAAGCAGGAGACTCCAGCTGGTTTCTTTTAGCATCTGTCAAGCCACACGTTTCTGCAGATGGCCCCCAAAATCACATCACCGGTGGTATTCATTAACGCATTCTTCGGGAAAAATGAAAAGAAACTTTCCCCCCACGATGTACAAGAGGAGTTAATCTGTTGCACAAATTGAGCCTAATCACAAAAATCCAATGCAACAAAGAAGGAAGGACATTCACCAGGTTGTTGGGTTTTTTTATGATCGATCAAAACCATCAAGGGAAGGGGAGAAAGGGTCGGAAAGAAGAACAAACCAAAGTTTATATCCAAATCTAAAAATTCCAGTTACAATAGATAGAAACTCTGTGAGTTGAATTCCAGTGTAGTTGAAGGACAGCAGATTAAAGAAGACTGCTCTGAACAACCTAAAAAACTTTTTAAAAAATAAAACCCTAAATCTAAATCTCCTGAACTTTGAGTCCATAAGTCTAATTTCTAATAAGTCTGTGCAAAAAGGAGTGGCAAAACCTGGGGACAGAGTTAAAAGAGGGATCAGCCTAGAATCCCTACATAGCCACAAGCAAATTAACTTCAATTCTCCTTGAGTGCCATTGACCCTTATCAAACTCTCTCCAGACTTGGTCAGAAGATGGTGGCTGGATAAATATTTGAAATAATTTTATGAGTAGGGGACGTCCTTTTCCCTCATTTATGTGATCCAAAGTGTCAAAAAGAATCCAGATGGTCTCCAGATTGGTTCAATAGAAGTTCCACCCACATCATGCACATTTTTAAAAAACAGTCTGAGATTCCATCACACAGCATGGCCACTTTTTTGCCTTATTTTTTTTAGCCTATCTAAAGGCACCCTTGATGCAATCAGCCCTTTCAAAAACCTGATCAACATTTGTTGACATGGAATGTCAAGAAGTTTGACTTCTAAAAATATTCTCTTTTCTTCTTGAGTGTTATTGCTATCCACGTGGATAACGTCATTGAAGGGTTTAGTCCCTAGATGGTGCAAGATTTAGTTTGATTTGGAAGTAGAATCAAGACCTTACTGGAGCTATTTTACTCCAGCCAAAGCGAGATAATAAATTATTTCTCCAGTTCTTTATTCACATGTATCTTTAAAGCTTTCCATGGCAACCATTTTTGGGGCTGTGGCTACATTTCCTCCCTCCATTTCAAGACTAGGAAAGTTGACTTTGAAGGCCACATCCAACCATCATTGGCCTGCTCCAAATTGAAACGATGCCGGACTTGCTCTTCTTGTTGAATGAAATCCCTCCTTCCCTAAAGCAATGCAGCAATTTATGAATGAATTAATAAGTAAATCACTTTGTGCTATTTAAGACAACTGAGAATTTCACCCTCCAAAATATTGTTTTAATCAGAGGTGGCCCACTAATGGCCTGCAGGCTGGATGTGGCCTCCAAAATAGTTTTATCCGTGCTTCGGCGACTTGACTTAATTTTATTAAGGCATGCTTTGAAAAAACAAAATGCCCACAATTGTTCTTGCAAGGATAGTTAAACTTGTCAGAAGTTGCATTGGAGAGATTCGACAGGCTTAGTCAGAGATGGAGGGAACGAGTTAGTTTCAGATAAAGCAATCAAGATAAAACAAATTGTAATAATAACCTCTAAGAAGAACCTCAGGGTGAAGGAGGAGAACAGACTGAGACTGTGATGTTTAAATCTTTCTGACTTCCATTCATCCTAGAATAACAATTTAAAGATTCCCTCGCTCTGTCTGGGAACAAAACAAAGCGAGTGTTGGGAAGGATTTGAAGTCTTTCTTTTCTTCTTGAGAAAGCTATGACAAGCCAGTTTAGGTAATGAAATCAAATTCCTGGGCTGAGCATCCATGTTCAAGGAAGTTTGTGTCCTTCATGAATTCTAACTGTTCGATGTATATTCTCACTGTGTGTTATCTGTGGTCCAGTTCAATACTTTTTTCTCAGCTAACAACTACTTGGGTTCAAACAACATGTTTAGCCATAAATAAGCCACACTGGCTGGGTTCACAAGTCCCACAAAGCTGCCAACTAGCAAGCTATGTGTCTGAGGAAGATAGATGGTTTAGAAATAGGAAACAAGGGGGAGGGAGAGAGGGAGGGAGGAAGGAAGGGATTTTGTAAGTAAGTAAGTAAGTAAGTAAGTAAGGAAGGAAGGAAGGAAGGAAAGAAGGAAGGAAGGAAGGAAGGAAGGAAGGAAGGAAGGAAGGAAGGAAGGAAGGCATTTGTCACGGAATTAGATCAAACTTGAAGATTTCACCACTTGCTTTGTGCCAGATAGGACAAACGTCAGATGTGAGGGTTTGAGGGTTCCTGTTTATAACATGCTTAAAGATGCCATTCTACTCATTGAGACTGACTCTTCAAATCATAATATTGATATCATTTTTTTCAGCTTTAATAGTTTAGGTCAGTCAAAATTCTTTGTCAGATATTGAAGACATTTGCAAAAAGTTTAAACTACATCACTCATGTCATTCTTTTTATTTTTTTATAGGTGTTTTTGTGAAAAATATTTGTATGTTACTATCTAATGGGTTTCATATTATTTTTCATACAGTTTAATAAATAAACATTCTATGAATGCATCCATTTGGATCTGAGACATGGTAAATATTAATACAAGCCACTCTTTTGAAATCCTTCATAATATTTAAAAATGGTCCCAAGAGAGCAAAATGTTTGATAAAGATGGATCACTGATGTGTTTCATAATGATACAATAACAGTATTTTTTTAAAAAGCATCCATTTGCATTAAACACGAGAAGTCAAGACTTTTTCAATAATAAAATCAGCAGCATTTGAAACAAAATGGACTTTCTTTAATCACTTTCCACAGAGAAGCATTGCAAAATAATAACATTAATAAACATCAGAGTTTACTTGGCAAACCAAATTGGCATGCAACCAATAAAGTAGACCATAATCCCAAATTTTGCAGCAAGAAATTGTTTAAGAAGGAGCGGGAAAATCACAGGACAATTTTTTTCCCTTGCAATTACAGTAGATGTAAATTGGATTCAAATGAAATGAATTAAACTAAATTAAATTACAGATATGCCCCACACATTTTCCAGAGTTCTTCTTCTGTCAGGTTAAAAAATTATGATTCTATAACAACTTTTAGAGGGATCTTAATAGGTCATGCAAGGCTTTGGAAAGTGTAGCACATATAATTGGAAAGCTCTGGTTATTCACCTCTGGATAAGCTTGCAAACTTTCACAAAATGCAAGATTTCCTAGGTTGCAGTTATAAAAAAAATGTAATTTTAGACTGAACTCAAATAAGCATTGATAGCACTTTACCTAATGGAAAATGGACCTCAATTTACCTTGATGAATGGCCACGTGGGCAGAAGGAAAGTTAAATGAGTTATGTCATGGGATGAATGTTTAAGCCAGTTCTATACAGGTAGTCATCAATTTGGGTGTGAGGGAACCCTATTCATTTAGCAACCATTTGAAATTAATGACCGTAACACAAGGACTATTTGTACAGCTCCCCAATGCATTCCCAGATTATTTTAAAATCATAAATCCTTGATAGCAGCAATTGGCTTGGGATCCATAGAAACACCTTATGACCAACTCTCTTCTACCTCTAGTTTTATTTTAAGATGCTTATTTCCTTTTTATCTTTATACCTTTCTTCTGTTTTTTTAAAAATGTTTTTGTTAATGAATTGCTTTCATTTATTTTATCATGGCCACCCAGACTCTGAGCAGCTATATAAAATCCAGATGCATTGTTTTCTCTCTCCCTTTCTCTCTCTCCCCCTCTATTTCTCTCTATTTTTCTCTCTGACCAAATTTACCATTAAGGAAACACAAAAAAGCTATAGAAAATGCAAAAATAGATAATTTGAAGAAAATCTGTTGCCTCTTTGTTCTATTTTGTCAGCTGATTTAAAAAAAAAACAGTGCTTTTAGCAGACTGATATATAGAAACCAATGTGTCAAGGAAAGAGGACTTAATTTCCTGAGATTCCTGATCAGACAACTTTAAGGAAGCCCTAAGAACTCACAATCTCTACTCTTCAACCATCAGAAACTGGATACATGGTGTTGCTTATTCCTTTGCTCTTTTCCTAATTGGATCGTTCACATGTAAACAGCGGCAAACTAAGTCACCAAATCATGCTTGCTCCCACTAAGGTTTAAGGGATAGCCACAGATCAGTTTTTAATCAGTCAACACACAGTTGGGGTGTCATCCAATTAGATTTCTTTTTCTTTTTTGACAAGCTCAGCCGTGGCTGCTAAATGCAGACATATGTTCAACTCCATTCTGTACATAAACAGACTCATTTAGTATATGCAAATATACTGTACCTCTGGAGGAGGAGGGGGTGTCTTCCAAGGAAAGAAGGAAAATTCATTGAGACTGATGTGATGACCATAAAACAAGAACATCTGGACCAGGCCAAGGGTGAGTAAACAGAGAAGACCAAAAGCAACATGGAGTGAAAACCGTTTGACAGATTGTTTTATGGTGAATAATTATGACATTGAAAAATGGGGAGATTTGCTTGTTACTAAAAGCTAACTTGGGGGGTGGGGGGTTGAACCTGCATTCTGTTCTCTGAGTTTGCAGGGAATAGGTAAGATTCCTCCTTAATCTCTCCTGGGAAGGGAGAGAAAAACTCTTTGATCCGCAAGAACATAAATTGGAAGTGACAAAATACCAGAAGAAACAGACTCAAAGGATCGGTCCCAGACTGACCCTTGGCAGAAAGACTGCTAGGTAGAACTCTCACTTCCAACGTTGACAGGTTCAACCTCTGACTGGGATTGTCGGTGGAGCTGATGGAAAATTGTTATGACACAAAGAAATTCCAACTTGGCGTTTTCCTCAATAGCATGCCAGCTTTGGTCAACTTCTAGCATTTTTTCAAGAACTTGGAATGCTCCATGACACGATCTCTGTCGGATTCTTTCTTTCAAGCCATGTTTATCCTACCTTTCAACCAAGGGAAAATCCCTAAACAACCAGGGTTAAGATGATCCATTAATCAATGTCATTTGTATTGCGTTGATGTGAGATAAAATTAGTATGAATCTCCTTGGTGGAATGTAGATGGGTTACTTCTCATGGCCTTGGTTGAGGGGAAGATCTCGTTTTGATCCTTCTGAGATGTGCCCAAGGTGCTTTTTTTCAAAAGGAACTAGACTTTCTTGGGTATTTTTTTCCTTTGAAAATGTTTTGCTTCTCATCCAAGAAGATTCTTCAGAACTGGGACATGCCTGGATGGGAAGATGTGAGAAAAGTAGCCCAAAATAGACTAAGGAGTAAAAAGTCTTTGATGTGAAACTATCAGTGTGATATAGAAGCCGAGAATCTCCATACTAGATCCAGGGAAAGCTAAAGTCTATGTTCACCTTCATGTCTATAGAGATTCTCAGCCATCCAGAAGATGGTTGTCCCAAAAGTGCTTTTTTCAAGAGACAACTGGACTTTCTTGTATTTCTTTGAAGATGTTTCGCTTCTCTGAAAAAGCTCTGAGCTGAAGAAACTTCTTGGATGGGAAGCGAAACATCTTCAAAGAAAAACAAGAAAGCCCAGTTGCCTCTTGAAAAAACACCATTGGGATATGCTTACCTACAAAACTCACTAGAAGACTTTAAGCCAATTAGGTCCTCCCAACCTACCTTACAAGGTCTTTGTAAGGAAGAAAGACCTTTGTTGGAGTGTCCACAGAGTATGGATGCAAAAGTCAAGCTTACGGCTGTGATGGCATGATGAAAGCTACCTGTAGGAAATGACCAGGTTGAGTCCAAGGGGTCAAGCACATCATCAACTTGGAGTCATCACACCTCCAAAAGAGACCTAAGTCCAGGCCTCCCCCACTTCTTGAAGTGCATTGAGTTTTACCTGGTGCCAGAGGTGGTATTCATCAGGTTCTGACCATTTCTGGAGAGCCGGTAGCAGAAATTTTGAGTAGTTTGGAGAACTGGCAAATACCACCTCTGACTGGCCCTGCTAACCACATCTATTCGCTGCCTCCCATTGAGTCCCAGCTGATTGACTGGGTCTTCTTTGGCTGCCCTGCACAGGAGAACAGAGCTGGAAAGCAGGTTAGTGGGGTGGGGAGGCAATGAGGATTTTGCAGTATCCTTCCCCTGCCATGCCCACCAGGCCACACCTACAGAACCGGCAGTAAAAAAAATTGAATCCCAACATTGCCTGGTGCCAATTCACCTTGGCAGTTAGTAGATCAGATTGTGTGTACGTTGTAGGGAATGAACTCACAGTGTTTCCTGAACTCCTGATTTTTTGCACTTGACATTCCCTGAGTTTTATCTGCCTACAGACCAAGTAAAGCTTTCACCACAACACTATAAGCACTATCTCCATTTTTGGACCAAAGCCCCAAGACCCTCTCAGTTCTACAATACACACCTCATTCCCCCTGGAAGAAAAGCAGGATATAAACCTAATGAAAGAATGTAAACCTAATGAAAGAATAAAACCTGGCTCTCTTCCTTTCCTTTAAAAAGAGCTTTTGGATTGTCTTCTTCTTCTTCCAGGATTTTGGCCAGCGATTGTGAAAACGGAGAGATAATGTTCAGGCAGCAGACAGTTTTTAAAATGGCATCCAATTAAATGTTTATTTAACTAATGCTGAGTGCGATTAAATGGCTATAAACATCATCAGACTGCCATTATTTATGTTCTGCCTGTTTTGCAAGCAGTCCTCAACTCCACCCTGGTTGTTTGGTGGATTAATTGACATGTTTCAGAGGAAAATCCATGACTCAATTAATCCGCCAAGGACACAAAAGTGTCAGAGGTACAAGAAATCAAAAACAAGAGGACCAATATGCAAGGGTACAAATCTGAATACACTAAAAGGTTCCGTAAAGATACAAACTTCAGAAAAAGAATCAACTAAGGCCATTCTCTCATTTTTAGCAATTGCAGAAGAAGAAGAAAAAGAACAGAAAAACAAGATATTTTAAGCCTTCCTGCCTGCTGCTGCTAACGATGATTATATATTTATTGAAATTCTTCTCTAATTTTTCATGAAAGACTGGTGTGCAGGTTGGCCAACCCCATGAAGACTATAACAAAAAGCAAATAAATGAACAGCCATGGTGGTGCAGTAACTAGAATGCTGTGTTGCAGGCAAAATCTGCCCCCTGCCAGCAATTCGATCCTGACCAGCTCAAGGTTGACTCAGCCTTCCATCCTCCTGAGGTCGGTACAATGAAGATCCAGTTTGTTGGGAACAATATGCTGAGAAAGTTGTAAAGCACTATGAAGCGGTATGTTAGAAGTAAACTAGAAGGAGGGAGAAATTTCCTGACAGTGAGAACAATTGATCAGTGGAATGGCTTTCTTTAGAATTTGTGGGTGCTCCATCCACTGGAAGCTTTTAAGAAGATACTGGACAACCATTTGTCTGAAATGTTATAGGGCTTCCTGTTTGAGCAGGGAGTTGGAGAAGAAAACCTCTGAAGTTCCTTCCTCCAACTCTGTTTTTCTGCTCAATTGAAGAGGGTGACAGGATCAAGAGTCCTTAAAACATGGACTTGTCCTTAAGGGAGAAATCGCAAGGCATTTGAAGGGTTATCATTGTTTAGGCATTATTTCCCACTGATGAAAAGCAGAGTGTTTGATTTATAAAGAAAAAACAATAGCTTGAACTTGTAATTGCACCCTAAATCATAGCTAGAGCTAAATAGAGCTGTTCAAATTGAGCAATCCTGTTCCAGGATCTGGGTCAACCATCTGACAGCAACCCTCGAAACCAACTATTCTTCCAATGGTTGGTGTCAATCACCCAAAAGAACAAATACAGAGCAGGCAACACTACAAAACTCAGCTCCAATGCTACATGTGTTAATAGTCGCTCCCTCGACACTTACATGTTTGATGAATGTCTACAGAGAGACAGTTCTGGTTCATGTAGAGGCTTCCAGGTTGACAGCTGTTCATGTAAATGTCTCCTTTTCACTAACGTCAACACAGACACCAGTGGGCAAATCTACATGGTTCTCATGAACCTAGACAGTCTTTCAAAACCCAAAGTGACCTGCCAGTTTGGCCTCGTGGCTCCTCTGGAGGATTAGGGTGCACTGGAGTTCTGGAGATGTAGAGTTTTGTCCCCTTCCATGCTAGATCATCCCTCTTTTAGCCAAGATGTGTTGATTGTCTCAGAACCAGGGGTCTGCTAGCAGTTCATTTTTGAGTTTCATGGTTGCGGGTTGGTCTTGCCAGTCACAGCATTGTCATTTGGTGGTCACATAGGCAGCTATTTGAGTACGGGGGTTGATGGTGTCTACTACCTCCTCTCGTTCACACTTGTACTGGGGCATGCGGGAGAGGGCATCCGTCAGAATGTTCCTCTCCCCTGGGATGTGCTTTAGCACAAAGTCAAACCAGTTGAAGTATTGAGCCCAGCGGACTTGTTCAGGCAATATTTTTCATGGGGTTCTAAGGGCCTCTAGATTTTTATGGTCAGTCCAGACTTTGAATGGCCTCTGCCCCCCTTCCAGCAGGTGGGGATGTCCCGGGTGGGGTTTCATTCATGGGCTGCTAGAATTGCAGAACTGTGAAGCTAGAAAGGATGATCCCGTCCATCCTTCTCCAAGGTGCAGGAAAAGCAGTTAAACCTTCCACAAGAGTTGGCCCTTCAGCCTCTGCTTAATATGTCTCTGAAACAATATGTCTTCTGTCTATGGAGGTTCTCAATCATCCAGGTCATGGCTGTCCCAAAGGCAACTGGTCTTCATTGGTGTTTTTTTTTCCTAAAAACATTTAACTTCTCATCCAAAAAGCTTCTTGGATCTAACTTCGGTTCAGTTAGGAGGAAGCACCTTGGAGGCAGTATATTTTCAGATGCAGGTCAGAATTGCATTTGCTCCTCCACTGGCAGGAGGAGACCAAGACCAGGCCCACACATGAAGGTTCAGTTAAACTGATTTATTGCTAAACAGCCTATGTGCAGGAATCTTCTCAACTAATGGTCAGCACCTGGTTAGAATTAGAGAACGGTCAATGGTACAATACTCGAAGGAGGTTGGACTTAGTTCATTTGTAATCAGTAGGGATTCTAGGCTGATCCCTCTTTCCACTTTGTCCCCATGTTTTGTCATTCCTTCTCCTACATCTACCAGCTGTCTCACACTGCTGATTCAAGTTCAGCTTGTTGTCAAGAATTCCTTCAGTGTGGTGTTTCCAAGATATGACTCCTATATGTGTGCCCTATTTTTCACTCCCTAAATGCTTTTTTCCCTGTTGAAGAAGACCTTGTTCTTCTCAATCCACTCCTCAAATCCAACCCAGTCTGAACTGTGATCAAAGACCAAGAAGTTGTACTTCAAATCTGTCTAGATTAGGTTGCAATCTCCTTCTATCTTCCTGGGTGATTGACAGATTTGCTAAATTTGTTTGGTTGCTTGTTTGTCAAACATGTACAAGATAACAAGTATAACATAACATAAACAAGAAAAAGGGAGTAACATAAACAAGAACAAGGGAGTAAATACAGATAAATGGGAATTGTAAGACAGGGACAGTAGGCACGGTAGCGTGCTTATGCATGTCCCCTTTAAGTACCACTTAGGAATGGGGTAAGGTCCATGGTAGACAGGTTGAGGTTGATGCTATGAGGGGTTGAGACTGTAACAACAGAGTCAGGTAGGGCATTCCAGACCATGAGATCCATAATTAGAGCGACTTCCCGGGCTATCCTCACTCATGCGCTTGGTCCCATGGTAACACTAAGGCCTTTAGAGGGCTCACCAGACTAGACAAATGCATTTTTCTAGTTCCATGAGTTGACGTATCTTCTTCCCAGGATTAAAAAGAAAAAGTCTTTCAGTAACAGTGTTTATTGCAAGACTCTCCCTCCCCAACATGCCTTTTAAGAAGAACAGAAAGGAGTTGGAGAGGGGACAAGGCAAAATGACAAAGGGTTTGGAATGCATGACCTATAAGAAAAGTCTGAAGAATTTGGGTACATTCTCCTCCAAAAGAGGAGAAGAAACAAGCACAGACAACAGAAAGACACCAGGCTGATTTACAAATATCTTGAAGGCTGCCAAACCGAGATCCAATTAACTGTTTTCTCATAAGAGGGGGGCCTTGGAAACCAAAGATGGAATTGAGGCGAGCTATTGGGTTTTTCCACTGGCCTTCCACAGTAAAAGTGAACCCTGGGGAGGAAAATCAGAAGTCCTGCTAAGGCTTAGAGCTCAGGAATCTATTGGAACTGGGAATTTGTTGTTCAGCAAATGTCACACATGAAGCAGAAAGACTGTTAGAACTCTCTGGGTTGAAAACAAGGGTCTCCAAACTTGGCAAATTTAAGACTTGTGGACTTCAACTCCCAGAATTCCTGAGCCAAGCATACTGGTTGGGGAATTCTGGGAGTTGAAATTCATAACTCTTAAAAGTTCCCAAGTTTGGAGACTCCTAGTCTGGGAGAAGCCAAGACCAAGTGATGGGAGTAAGTTTGAGTTAATTAGCATTCAGAACGATGGTCACAACTGGATCTGGATCACCACCATCAGAGATATCTATTCCCAAAATGAGCAGCTCCTTGTCATAGAGCAACAGTCCAGGACCTTATCTAGATGGTCTTCCTGGAAAAATGAAGACTTCCTTGAGTCAAAATGGATTCTTGGTGATTTCATAGCTATGTCCATGTGGTCTTTTTTGGCATCAACAAAGTAGTTTTTCATTACTTTCTAGCCCAATGAATTTTGGCTTTTCAGTTTATCCAACCACTTCTGGAGTCCCCTGATGACCTCCTTCCCAAGTACAAGCCAGATCAGATTCTGCACGGCTTCTCCACAATCAACCAAGGACAGCTAAGAGGGCCACCAACTTTTCTTGTACGTATTCGAAAAGGTGAGTTTGCACCTATACGTCAATGGAAGCACAAAGATCACCCTTGTTCATGAAATTAAATCTCGTATATTAAATCATACAAATTAACAGAGCTGGAAGGGACCTTGCAGATCACCTAAGACTGCTATCCTGTTTCCCCTGGTCCTTCTCTTCCCTTGGCTAGCCAAGCCCAGTTCCTGCAACCGTTCTTCATATGTTTTAGCCTCCAGTCCCCTAATCATCCTGGTTGCTCTTCTCTGCNATGTTTTAGCCTCCAGTCCCCTAATCATCCTGGTTGCTCTTCTCTGCACTCTTTCTAGAATCTCAACATCTTTTTTATTGGTTACTTCTGAAGTTATTTGGTTACTTCTTAAATGAACCTGTCTTCTCTGTTGCCTTTGCTTGCCAGAAGGTCACAAAATATGATCTCATGACCCCAGGGACTCTGCCACGATCATAAATACACATCAGTTGCCAAGCATCTAAATTTTGACCATGAGGATGCTGCAAAAGTCACGTGAAAAACTGTCCTTTTTCAGTGCTGCTTTCACTTTGAATAGACACTAAATGAATGGTCGTAAGTCGCGGATTACATGTGTAGCAGGTCCTGGACTTCTCTAGCATCATGGGTAGAGAATTCCCAAGAGCCAGTTATGGGGGCGGCTGAACCGGCCTTGAGATTTCAACCTCATGTGTTCCTTGATCTCCCCATCCTACATCCTGCTGGGTTCCCATCTCAGCTTGTCAATATAATCCGCCTTACATTTGGAAGGGATTAAACTGTATCTCACTTCTGCTCTCTTGATCAATTCAAGCCAATGGGCATCCAGGGGGGAGGAGGGAGGGGTGAAGGAATTGCCAGATTCAATCAGACATGTTCGCCGAAGATCTTTTGGAAACCGTTGGATTCGAACCAACTTCTCATTTCTGACATGCGTTTCTCATAGCCTGATTCCTATAGTTTACTTAAAATAAACAGGTCCTTATGTTCGGGTGTTCTGTTTCCCCAGGGCGGGTAGCGGGGAGGGGCGACAGGACAGTTCGGCTCGCTCTGCGTCTGGGTTGCCATCTTCTTCTTGCTCTTGTCAAACGCTTTGATTTCCACCAGCTCAGCTGTCTACCCCCTCCCCACCTCACTCCCCCACCCCAGTCCATGTTCCATAAACATTTCTTGACGGGATCCTACATTATCCAGATGCAGCTGAGCTTTGAAAGACTGCTCCAATTTCTGCAAAGGATGTTTGACATTTGTAGACCCTCTTCTAATAAAGATGCAAGAAGGAGATTGCGACCGAAGGAAGGGAAGGAATAAACTGATAACCTTACCCTTTCCAGCCTGCTCGGGATAGGCCAGCATCCCAAATTCTTTGCATAGTCAACCGCGGTTGGCCAGGAACAATCCAATAAAATTGGGGCAGAATTATAGATGGCTTGCTAATGGAAGAATAAAGAAGATGGATCCGTCTGCTCATGTCTCCAATTTAGAATTTGGTTTGCGGGTGGAGACATTGAAAAGATGCTTCTCTGGAATTCCATGGAATAGCCATGGAATTACGTTCCGTGGCTATTCATCAGCATAACAGAGTTGGAAGGGACCTTGGAGGCCTTCTAGTCCAACCCCTTTCTCAAGCAGGAGACTCTATATAGATGAGTCTGTCGTCTGCACCTCTATAACTGTCTGGTTTGGCTCTGCAACCCAACAAGACAGACACAGACTCCAGAGAGTAATTAGGACTGCAGAAAAAACAATTGCTACCAACCTGCCTTCCATCGAGGACCTGTATCACTGCACAAGTCAAAAAAAGGGCTGTGAAAATATTTACAGACTCCTCACATCCCGGACATAAACTGTTTCAACTCTTTCCCTCAAAACGATGCTATAGAGCATTGCACAACAGAACAACTAGACACAAGGACAGTTTTTCCCCGAGTGCCATCATTCTGCTAAACAAATAATTTCTTGCTTGTATCCTTACAATTTATATGGACAGTTTCCTAGTATGATTTGATTGCCTATTTGTATCCTATTACTATATTAAGTATTGAACCTTATGATTCTTGACGAATGTATCCTTTGTAGATTTTCTTTTTATGTACACTGAGAGCATATGCACCAAGACAAATTCCTTGTGTGTCTAATCACACTTGGCCAATAAAGAATTCATTCATTCATTCAAGTTGTTCCATCGGTTAATTGTTCTGACAGGAATTTTTGCCTTAGTTCTAGGTTGCTTCTCTCCTTGATTAGTTTCCATCCATTGCTTCTTGTCTTGTCTTCTGGTGCTTTGGGAAAGATAATAATAAGATAACAAGAGATAATAACAACAAGCAACATTAAAATGTAAGTGGAAGAAGAAAAAACTTTCTTCTTCAAAATCAATGCATTTTGTGAGCAGTCAAGAGAACAAGGAGCTGCAGTATATTATCATCCCAGAAGAAAAAGAAAAATCACCTGACCCTTCTAAGAGAGGAAAGTCCTCTGTAAACTAGCAGTTACTTGTAGTCCTCGGATATCACAACTTGAGGCATATCTCAGGTCTAATTGGGACAAGATGATGCAAAGGGCAAGGCCCTTATTTGTGAAATCTGCTTTGGTTCTTCGACAAAGAACAAGCAACATGATGAATGGGGCAGAAGCAGTTCTTCTGTTAGAAGGTGTCTGGAACACCATGCGCCACTTTCTGTTCCAGACATCTCAGAAATATACCAGCCAGGCCCCCAAATGCTCATATCCATCTGTTCAGGGGTAGAAATGGAACATTCCAGGAGGAAAAAAAACAAGCATTTCTGGAAAAAACAGATTGCTCTAAAATGGAATATTTTGCAAATTATGAGTCATCGTGTCTCCAGAAGTTCTTCAGTGGTCATCTAAACTGCTCAGGAGAATGACTTGTGGTCCTCACCAAGAGGAAGCTGCCACCCCTGGCTTACAACAAAGTCAAATAAGGAGAAGTAATGACAGAGGTCGAGAGATGTCTGTGCAGTGGGGAAAATATGGAGACAGACAGTTCTCCCCTTTTTTGAGGTGTCAACAACTGGGATTGTTTAAGGGAAAGACTTTTAAGTAGTAAAACCATGGGATCTTCTTCCATCACATCTAAAGATGGCTGCCAACAGTTGATTTTAGCAGAGGCAAGACAAAGTCATGGATAATAACACTATATTCTGTGTTGGCTGGCTGTCTTCAACTAGGGCTGTACAATGCTTTCGATTCCATTCCATACCTTTGGAGTTTAAAGAATGCCAGCACTCTTGAAAGCAGCTGCATCTTTCTTTGCTCAGGATGGATGTGCTGCTCTGCAGTTCCAGGAAGAGATACAGCTGCTTTAAAAAGCTGCAGGCAGAAGCGATATTTGCACACCTGCATGCTTCAAAGCATCTTTTCCCCAAATCAGTGTGTGTTTCCAATATCTCCTATGTCCTAATCACAAGTATAAAAATAAAGGAGAGGGGAGGGGAGGAGGGAAGGGAAAGGAAGGGAAGGGAAGGGAAGGGAAGGGAAGGGAAGAGAAGAGAAGAGAAGAGAAGAGAAGAGAAGAGAAGAGAAGAGAAGAGAAGAGAAGAGAAGAGAAGAGAAGAGAAGAGTTGGCTGGTCAAGTGTGATTAGACACACAAGGAATTTTTCTCTGGTATAAAAGCTCTCAATGTATGTCTTAAATGCAAGCAGTGAGGAACCATGGAAGTCTACTATCCCGTGCTCTTCCCCTACCAGTTGCTTTTTGAAGGTAAAAAATGTCACACAAAATGTTTAGTCTGATCTAAGAGTCCAGTTCCTCAAAAGCAGCCGTCTTACCAGTTGTTAACATTTTACTTTCCAGAATACTTTTTCCCCCTTACAGTATCCTGCTTTAGTTTGGATCTTCATGAGTTGTTCTGGTTGGTCATCTACTCAGAAAACCTCTTTGTGCCAAACCTGTCCCATCCCTGACATGACCTAGGAGGAGAGCAAGCAGAGGCAGGTGGCTCAGCAAGCCTGACCTGGCAGTGGCATCAAACAGGACAATACAACAATTCATTTTTTTCTTGCCGTTCCCGTACAGAGCACTGAACTGCTTGAAATTTTATTGGAGTTACTGTGCCAAAAATTTATCAAAGATAATTAAATTTTGCCATGACCTGCCCTGGGACTGGGACTGTCAGCCAGGAAGAAGGTGTGGGTAAAAGGGAGAATTTTACTTGCAAAACAAAGGTAAAATCAGCCAGGGCAAAGGTTCTCCACTGTACCTCTTTGTTGTGAAAGATACGGATTAATCTGTGTTCTGATCATTGCAAAGGTCATTCCTTCCAGGGGGAAAAATTGTATAGAATCCATATTTTGAAAAATCCAGATAATAAGCTTTATCAGAATGTTATCTCATTCTCTCTGTGCCCCTTAATTGGCCTGATTAATGATCACTTCATCCAATAATTGAAACCGATCAACTGTGAAGCTGGGAATTATTTTCCCATTCACAGTAGATTTTTTAATTGGTTATTGATATTGTTGTTATCTTTTGTTCATTAAACATGAAACTTAATCAACTGAACATTTAAAAATGTATCACAAATATCATTGACTGGTGCTGATGGATGATACGGGTTGCTGCCAGAGTCCTAGGTATCAACCAAGTATCTTCTTAAAATATACGATGTTCCAAGCAGCACAGTTTTTTGCAGTTCCACTGGTGTTATGGCAGGAAGCTGCAATTTCTTGATGTGTTTTGTAAAATTCTTGGACATGGTACCAAGCTCCCCAATGACAATGGGTATCACTGTTACGTGTTTCATCCATAATCGCGTAGTTTCAGTGGCCGGGTTGTGACGTTTCCTGATCTTTTCCAGTTCTTTTTCTTCAACTGGAGTCTCCTGGTACAGCAATATCAATAAGTTGCAAGCTTGTTTTCAATGACTGTGATATCTGGCGTGTTGTGTTCCAAATGACGATCTGTCCCACAAGATCTTCACCCTCTCATTGTCGACAACTTTTTTCACTTTATATTCCCACAACTTTTTGGACACAGGTAAGTCATATTTGTTGTTGTTGTTGTCACACTGTCATCCAATTTAGACTGGGTTTGGCAGTTTTATCCACCTCTCGAAGACCTGCAATAGGCAAGTGTTGCTTGATAATATTAAAAGCATCAGGATGTGTCAGTATATTAAAAGTATCAGGATTAAAAGTACACAGGATGTAAGCTGTTTCAAGGAAGGCTTGCCTTTTGCAATTGACCGGTGGTGATTTCTTGTTTTTTTTCATCAACGCCAATGGTGCTCCACCTGTTTGGGAATTTCAGCAAAGGTGCCTATTACTACTGGATATGCTGGCTGAGGGATTCTGGGAGTTGAAGTCCATGAGAGATTTGCCTCTACGTTTCCCCAGGCTTAGTTGAAACAGAACCCTAAACAGAGATAGCCTTCTCCGCAGTTGCCATAAAACCGCGGTGTCTGCCACAGCCAAACGCCTGCCTTGTCTCTCTTTCTGTGCAAAAGCCAAGAGAATCCACATTGCATGTTTTCCATGCCCTGATGGGTTTTTCCAACCAGATGTTGTTCTCTGGCACCCATCCACCTTCTCTCTCTCCCTCTCTCTCTCTCTCTCTCTCTCTCCAACAACTCTGATAGTTGATGAGAGAGACCAGGGCCCCCAATTCTTCTTCTTTTAAATGCTTGATGCCTCTTTTTGTTCCACATCAAATTGGACCACACTGGTTAGTATCCATATTTGTGGTGATTCTGGCTGCCAACTGATGCAGTGTGGTAGAGGGATGTGGAGCAACAAGAAACAGGCCCACTTTGGCAATTCAAAACAATGGTTGGCCAATTTAAAAGTGGCTGGAAGGAGACAAAGAATCAAAGTAAATATGGTAGTAGACTGTAGCTGATCCTAAAAAAAGCAAAGCAGATTTCTCTTTGGATCAGAGACCAAGCAGAAACCCAGCATTGTAGATGAAGAGCTGAAAACTCTTTTGAAAAATCCAGAAGGGCAAATGATTTCTTTATCATTGCCAAGAAATCTGCACACAGATGTCCATGGATCACCAGGAGCTGAGCTTGACCTGGTTTTTCACCACAGTAGGGGGCAGGAGCTTCCTAACCTTGAATGATTCCCAAAAGGTAAGAGAGTAAGGCACAGTTAGCAATGGGATGAGAGACCACAAGGTAATCTGATAAGTTTGGACTATGCTGGAAAGTTATGGTTTGTTTTTTTTTAAAGAATCCAGTATGCAATGGTGCACCATTTCGGTTACAAGATCACTCCATGCAGCTACCATGAGGTGATACTGATTTGATGGGCCATTTTCCTTTAACTAGCCTACATGTCAAACTATGATAAGTGATGCTTCTATCAATAGATATACAGCATGTGCAGCTTGTACCCAAAAACACATCTTTGGATCTCAGCAAAAAAAGCATACCAAGAATTATTTGAAAAACCATCTTAGTCTACTTTATCATACATTCTTTGACATGTTTTTCCTGTTTCAGATTTTAACAAATGTTTATGTACATTTTAGCAATTACATGTTGATCATTGGTGCACAATTGTATTATTTTGTGTCTTTATATTTTTCTTCGTATCTTGCTTTTTTCTTTTCTGTGTTCTTCTAATTCAATGTCCTCAATCTCAACAACTTTAAAACTGGTGAACCAACTCCCAAATGTCTTTGAATTTATCATGATTGTTTTTATAATGACTTTGGTGTTATAATTTTATGATTGTTTTGTGTTGCCCAGAATCACTTTTACTGAAATGGAAGCTTTATAGATAAGATAGTTGACAGAGATTAGATAGATAGATAGATAGATAGATAGATAGATAGATAGATAGATAGATAGATAGATAGATAGACAGACAAATTATGGTGGTTTTATATCTTGCTCAATCTCGCCTTTGATCCAGGATGGTAAACCAAGAAATTATACATATTTCAACAAGCAGGATATATCTTCATTTTCTCCCCCTACTTAGAATCTATCCAGACAGAAATTAGCATATGAACTAAAATTAGTAGTGAGAGGGGAAGGGGGAATTTTCACACAGCTCCTGATTAAATTATACTCATCTATTTTCTAGATTCACACAATATACCTAACCAGCCTGGATTTGTTGAACATGCTATATAAGATAACCAAACATAACATGATGTGTGAACATAGCCACTCAGGTAGGTAGCTAATGTCCCATTGTTTAGGTTAACCATGGCAAAACAATAATTTTCCCAGAAAGTGTACTGATTTCTGAAGTTCAAAAAGTAGATCAAGATACTGGTCTGTTTTTTATTCTTGGCTTTGGGCACTGTAGTTCCAAGTATGTTTCCTATTTTAAAATAGGAATTTAAGGGGCATCCTTTTAAACTGTTGCTTTGACTTTTATCAACCAAAACAACATTTGGATATTGGGCAAAAAAATATATCATTTGTGAGATTTACGAAAGGGAAGATTGCCCTCTGCTGTTGATTTGAGAAAAAGCAACTAGGAACGGGAACCTATCTCTACAAGGAAAGAAAATCAGGTATAAAAAGTTACTTTGTAGAAGCCGATCCATTCCTCCAATTTTCTCTTTGTTTAATGTTTAAGTAAAACGGTTTATTATAGCAAGGTATGGAGGGCTCCAGTCATGAAATAAGTATACACTTTAGGGTGTATTGTTCACGGTGCAATTACAAGTTTATTGTTCTTAATCTACCCAAAGCCAGTTTATGAACTTTAAAGATTGCAAAGAAACATAGTAATAAACGTGCAATTAACCAAGGTGGTATTCCATTTTTGTTTTATTCAGGGTGATATACAAAATGCCAGATAGATAATAGGTAGATGATAGATATTGGATGGTGTTGTGGTTCGCCAGCAGCCTGTGCAGACGGGCAGCGGAGTCGGACAGTGAGTAAGAAAGGGGACCAGTCCAGGAGTCTGGAAAGGACTTGGACGAGGGTCCTGTGTCCGATGCAGAGATGGGGCCAGCACCCTCCGGGAGTGGGGTGCTGCTCCAGAGCCTCCAGAGTCTGGCAGCAGCGAGGCAGAGGAACAAGGGGAGCCTGTTCCCAGTGCGTGTGTGCACAGAGCTGCTAGCAGAGAGCAACTGAGACAAAAGGGATGACTTGGGAGTAAGGCTTGGAAGTGATTGCCCCTCCCTTAAGGTATGAAGGTCAGGCAAAGATGATGAAACCTTTGCAGGAAGCAAAGTCATTTGTTCGGTTCGGATTCATTCTCTTTGTACTTTGGTTGGTTTTTTTCCTAGTTCATTTGATACTTCTGTTATTGGCAGCACTTCACAGAAAAGAAAGGTGGACACTTATCTCGGGGGAGTGTTTGAGTTTCATTACTGACTGGGAATGAAAACAATTCCCAGCGTTGCAATAAAATAAGTGTTGTTTTTAAAATAAGCATGTGCATAATTACAGTTTAGAAAGCCTTGGTCACAATGGATGGATGGATGGATGGATGGGTGGATGGATGGATTCATACAGATAGTTCTCAATTTACGACCACAATTGAGCCAGAAATTTATGTTGCTAAGTGAGACTTTTTCCCCATTTTGCAACTGTTCTTGCCAGAGTTGTTAAGTTAGTAACACGGTTGTGAACCTGGCTTCCCCCATTGGCTTTGTTGGTCAGAGGGTCGCAAAAGGAGATCACATGACCCTGGGACACAGCAGCCATCATAAATATGAATCAGTCATAGGGTCTGGATTTTGATCGCTGCAAAGATGCTGAAAAGATCGTAAGGGTGAAAAAAATGGTCATAAGTCACTTTTTTCAGTACTGTTGTAACTTTAAATGGTCACTAAGTGAACTATTATAAGTCAAAACCTACCAGTAATTAAAACTGCAGAAAAATACATGGGAGGATTGCAATTTGTAACGTGAGAGAGCTGGAATAAAAAACCCAATCTCATTCAGTGGAAACCCCTTTGCTTTAAGAAGAATTCCCAAGTGTTCAACAGCTGGAGATCAAATATATTTCCCCAGGGCTTTTATTGTGCTTTCCCCCCCTCTGGGAAGATTTTAGCATCCTCTCTGCGGTTCCTCCATAAAGATTTCCAAAATAAAAGAGAGCACTTAAGGAACCAGGTGCCAGAGACTGTTTCAGGTGTAAAGGTATAGGAAGATTGGGGGGATTTCAGGAGAGGCAGGAATTTCCTTTGGAGGTGAGTGCAAAACTCACACTGATGAATAAATGTCAACGAGATAAGCTGCAGCCTGATGGGAAAGATGAGAAGGTGGATGGGGGGAGGGAGGGAAAATCAGAGAAAGGGGGAATACCAATTCCAGCTGCTGCTGCTTCCCAACATCTTGCCTACAGCTGGGCGATTCAGATAACACTGCCAAAAAAGTTAAGATGTCTTTTTTTGGTGAAATGCGTTTTTTTTTTTGAGGAAAAGGGGTTTGTTTTCTTGGCAGGTGAAACTCCAGGAATGCCTTGCCCAAGTTTTCTAACTACCAGAAAAAAACAGGCATAAATTTGCATCTTTTTTTTTCTTCTTTCCATATACAGTCCTCGATTTACAGTCCTCATTGAGTAGTACAATGGTCATAAGTGTGAAAAATGGTCCAAAGTCACTTTTTTCAGTGCCATTGTAACCGGTCATTAAATGAACTGTTGTAAGTCAAGGACTGCCTTTACAAGGATAGCTTGTGCCCTCGATTGTAACTCAACAGATTGTAACCTCACAAATCGTCCTTATCATGACTGCCATCCTCCTGATTACAATTACCATCACTTCAACATCTGGAATAAACATTCTCTCAAGTTTTCTGCAGAACCTTTTCTTTTCCTCCAGAGGGCTGTCCTCCCCTCCAGCTCCCTATATGACTGGGAAAGGGATGGGTAGGGCATCCCACATATTCAACTGTTGGCTTTGGCCAGCTTTCAGTAAGGCTGTTTCCAGCAAGTGCAGTAGCAATAGCACTCTTAGACTTATATGCCGCTTCACAGTGCTTTTACAGCCCTCTCTAAGCGGTTTTACAGAGCCAGCCTCTTGACCCCCAACAATCTGGGTCCTTCATTTACCCACTCGAAGGATGAGGCTTGAGTCAACCTTGAGCTAGTCAGGATTGAACGCTGACAGGTTGGGCTAGAATTAACCTAACCAATACTGCATTTCTAACTACTGCGATATGGAATGGAAGGAAGGGTAATAGGAAGGAAGGAGGAAGGAAGGAAAAGGAAGGAGAGGAGGATAGGAAGGAGATAAGGACCGATAGGAAGGAAGGAAGAAGAGGAAAGAAGGAGGAAGGAAGGAAGGGAAGGCAATGGGCAATAGCACTTTAGACTTCTATATCATTTTCACCATGACTTAAAGCCCTCTCTAAGCAGTTTACAGAATCAGCCTCTTGACCTCCCAACACATCTGGGTCCTCATTTTACCCACCTCGGAAGGATGGAAGGCTGAGTCAACCTTGAGCTAGTCAGGATTGAACTGCTGACAGTGGGCAGAATAACCTACAATACTGCATTCTAACTACTGCGTAAGGAAGGAAGGAAGGAAAGGAAGGAAGGAAGGAAGGAAGGAAGGAAGGAAGGAAGATAGGAAGGAAGATAGGAAGGAAGGAAGGAAGGAAGGAAGGAAGGAAGGAAGAAGGAAGGAGAGGAAGGTAAAGCGGAAGGAAGGAAGGAAGGAAAATAGCAATAGCACTTCAACTTGTTATTACGCTTCACCATGCTTTCCAGCCCTGCTCTGAGCGGTTTAGAGAGTCAGTGTATTCGCCCCAACAATTTGGGGTCTCTTCATTTTACCCCACTCGGAAGGAGTGAAAGGCTGAGTCAACCTTGATGCTTAGTCAGGATTGAACTGCTTGACAGTGGCAGAATTAACTAACAATACTCATTGCTAACTACTGCGGTAGGAAGGAAGGCAAGGAAGGAAGGAAGGAAGGAAGGAAGAAGGAAGGAAGGAATGGAAGATAGGAAGGAAGATAGGAAGGAAGGAAGGAAGGGAAGGAAAGAAGGAAGGAAGGAAGGAAGGAATGGCAATGGCAATAGCATTTAGACTTCTATTAGCATTTCACAGTACTTTACCAGCCCTCTCTAAGCAGTTTACAGAATCAGCCTCTTGACCCCCAACAATCTGGGTCCTCATTTTACCACTCGGTAAGGATTGGAAGCTGAGTCAACTTGAAGCTAGTCAGGATTGAACTGCTGACAGTGGCAGAATTAAACCTACAATACTGCATTCAAACTACTGCGTAAGGAAGAAGGAAGGAAGGAAGGAAGGAAGGAAGGAAGGAAGGAAGGAAGGAAGGAAGGAAGGAAGGAAGGAAGGAAGGAAGGAAGGAAGGAAAATAGCAATAGCACTTCAACTTGTATACCGCTTCACCATGCTTTCCAGCCCTCTCTGAGCGGTTTAGAGAGTCAGTGTATTGCCCCCAACAATTTGGGTCTTCATTTTACCCACCTCGGAAGGATGGAAGGCTGAGTCAACCTTTAGCCTGGTCAGATTAGCCTGGTCAGATACTGCCAAATTGCAAGCAGCCAGCAGAAGTAGCCTGCAGTATTGCATCCTAATCACTGTGCCACCACGGCTCAGTATGAATAATTGTCCAATTATGGTAAGTGAAGAAACTTCCAGATGTATATTTCCTTTCATACTAATCCAGGCCTCTCTTCCACATCCCAGAAAGGCCTGAGGATGGAAAGGATGGAGGCCTATAGCCTGGCCCTTCTTTCCTTCCTTTCACAAAATCGTCCTTCTTTCCTTGCTTCCTTCCTTCCTTGTTCTCACAAAATCTTCCTTCCTTCCTTCCTTCTTTTATTCTTTTCTTTCCTTCTTTAGTCCTTCCTTCCTTCTCTTCTTTCTTTCCCTTCCTCTCTTTTTTCTTTTTTCCCTCTTTTCTTTCCTTCTCTTTCTCCTTCCCTCCTTTTCTTCTCATTTCCTTCCTTCCTTTTCTTTTCCTTCCTTCCTCTTTTCTTACTTTCCTTCTTTTTTCATCCTTTTTTCCTTCCTTCTTTTTCTTCTTCCTTTCCCTCCCTCTCCTTGCTCTCTTTTTTTTTCTTTCCTTTTTCCTTTCCTCCAAATGTTTCCGATCCTTCACCTGGAAACAGAAAATTCGCAGGAGACACAGCTTGAAGTTTCCACTTTTCCTACGTTATGATCCCTCATGTTAGACTTTCCTGATTCTCAACAGTGACCCGTTCACAGGATGATTAGCTAGCACTCCTTGATTAATTAATTAATTCGAATTAATTAATTAATTCTGGTTAATTCTAGCCCTCGCGTCCTAGAATTTTTTAAAAAGTCATTTTGCACTTCCACCTTCCTTCAAGGAAGATGCGATGGAATGCCAGTACGCATGCGCGTGACAGCACCCTTTCCCCCCACAAAAAAGCACCAGCTTTGGAATCCTCACTACGCATGCGCACCAGAAACCCGGAGAATAAGTACAGGAAGCGCCTGCGCGGACCAAAGTAGAGTGGCGAAATCGGAGACTATCAACTGCGCCTGCGCCGTCCAGGTGGGTTTCGCGACTGGTTACCTGGAGCGCGGAGGCTCCAGGTGAGGCGGACGCGCGTTCCGGGAGAAAGGGAAGGAAAAGGGCGGGCAAGGCGCGTGCACGTGGGCATCTTGCGGACAGGGGAGGCGAGGCGAAGGTAAGGGGCTGCCTTTTCACGCAGGAAAGGTAGCGGGGAAGGAGTTTGCTGAAAGAAGTAGGGATTGGCTTGAGGATGGAGGGGGCAAGGTGCCGCCTGGGAGGGGACTGGGTTCCTTTTTCAGGCCCCCTCCTCATAATTCCCCCTCCTCGTCCTATGGTTCCTTGCAAGACAAGAGCGCCCCCGAGCATAATCAGAGTGCCTACCTACCTACCCGCATCAGCAACCGGTTAGTTACCTGCCCGTGCTTGGGACCCCACGTTAATTATCTGCCAGTTTGCACAATAGCTGCTCAGTTGGTTATGTCCCATTAGTACAGTGTCAACTTTAACCCAATGCAGAAATATATTTTTTTCTGCACGATCACTAATTAATCTCATATTTGGGGGTCTTTCAGGCAGTGCACTCATCGCTGTTGTCCATCCACCAAATTTATTGGAACTACTATATGGTCTGGGGAAAATGGTATGTCTGGTTAGACAACAGAAAGAAAAGATAACGTAAAAGTGTAAATTGTAAAGAGTGTATGTATGTATGTACAGGAGAATGGACTAACTGATGTCACAAAAAACTGCAAAAATGTATATAGAATTTGTTTTTAAAGGTGAAAATTCAATAAAGTTAGTTTAAAAAAAAGAACTACAGAATGAATGTGTGTAACAATGCATTGCACACAAAGGGTTGCCTTTTGGGGTTTTTCCTGCCTTGCACTCTGATTAGTTTAGCATCCTCCAGAATAGAGCATTGTAATCCCTTTCCATCATATAAATTTGATAATAAATAAAATGGTCATATTAGAAATGGAATGGATTTATGCTTTTTAGCATGAGCATTATAAGTATCGGTAGTAAAGGTAAGATGTATCTCAAAACATGAACAATCTAAAATGATTGTTGCTATCTCTAGTCATCTGGACTGGTTGTTGATACTTCAAACAAACTAAACTAACATAGTTACAGAGCTGGTGTTGCATAAACACAAAAGATCAGATGTTAAACACCGATTTATATAGATGTTTTTTTCCTCATCATGCAATGCTAAGTTCAAATGCTCCAAATTGTAAACTTGAAATGGCCACTCTCCTACAGGTTAAATAAACAAAATAAAACTGCCCTTGTTTATCATTTTTATATGTTTTAATTGGTGCTTCCTAAAAGTAATTACGCCTTCAGGCAGTAAACATTACTACCTATGTGCTGCAAAGGATCAGCATACATATTTTCTTCCAGATTTTTTTCAAGAAATTAAGGAGATTATAATTGAACATTTTAATCATGAGTAACCAATTAAGCTATCATTTTTCTCATGACTTTGGGTTGAAAAGCCATTGAGAGAGAAGAAAGGACTACATTGATACCAAAAGCATTTAAAATAAACTCATCATATGCAGCAATTTCAACTACAGCTAAAAGTTTCACATTCATAAAAGTAAGTTTTTAAATTTCCAGACACCCCCAAATTTGTTTTCTTAGATTTTTAATCTGAGAATTAGATATTCAGTCATCCTAGCTACATTCTACATTCCCTTTTTCAGAGGAAACTCTTTGGTTAGTTGCAAGTTCTTTAATTTTTTTATAACCATTCAGCAAGCAAGATGCTTAAAACCCTTTTTGTTTCTTCTCTAGAAAGAAAGAAAAAATAAACATTGGTACTACTGATTTTTTAACCAAATCTGGTTAGTTTGGATCTATCAGTCTTTCTCAGTTGAATGCTATAGATTCAACTTAATAGCTGAGAAAATGTAATTTCAAGGGGATTATAAGGATTCAACTTTATAGATTCATTTGATAATTTTAGTGTGGGTAAGAAAGAGGCTAATGTTTGGGTTTCATAATTATATGATTAAAAAAAAGGTTTATTAGACTGCCATTGTTTCCATTTTCAAGCTATAGATTATTATAAACTAGTTATAGGTTATTATTTCTAGTTCAGTTATGACCATAACTGGCATCTGAATTTCTAATTGTTAAGTAGTCAGGGCTGATTTTACAACCTTCATGGTCATTACAGTTATTAAATGAATTATATAATCATTAAGCAAATTTGGCTTCCCAGTTGACTTTGTTGGAAGCTGACTAGGAAAATCGCAAATAGCAATCTCCTCATCTCTGAACAATGCAACTCTCATGCCAGTTGCCAAAGGGCTTGAATTTTGATAACATTGCTGTGGGAATGTTCAAATGGTCATAAGTGTGAGGACTGGTTGCAATGGTAGAATTGGTCTCAAGCATATACCAGTTCCATAAGCCTTGGTCTCCTATCCCTCACCTGTCAAATATATAAAAATGGGCTGAAAATAAATAACATGGATGAATTAAAATGATAATTTACTAACATCTAGCTTCATATCAGCCTCTTTCCAGCAAAGTTGTTTTAATAATTGTATCTTTAAGCACAGTATAATCTTTCTCTATGGAAGAAATACTCTTATTTGTTAAAATACTGAAACACTTACAGTACTGCTGTTGAAAGCTATAACATTCAATGAACACAATGAATAAAAAGCTAAGAGTCTGTTTGTATAATAGACTATATTTGTATAGCTCTCATTTAATCTGTGGTGAGAAAACACTGTGGAACACACAGGTGTCAGTTTTAAGTGGGCCATAATGACCTTGTATTCCCAGACAAGAACTGCTATTCAATTACAGGGTAAGGGATACAGCATTGTGTTTGCAGGCCTCTTACCCCTTTATCTGTATTTGTCATCTTACCAGGCCTCTCCAAATTGCTAAGAGATCTTCCAGCATTGTAGTTTTGTTAATTAATCTGTGCAGCTAAAAACTTTCTTGTAGCAGCTCATATTAGCAGCCGTGACACAAGACTGTGACAAATAATCCATTTTCTTGGTCTACCAATGACATCTTTAAGGTGATGGGTTAATCAGATAATTAATAGAAGCTATGTAAGCTTATGGCTGGTGTTGTTGTGGCTAATAATGCCATGCTTGCTGGGATAGAAAATGAAAGTTTAAATGCACAAAGCTTAAATGCACAAATAAATTGGCACTAGACAAGGATCAATGGAATTCACTGGGGGGGAGGGGCTGGACGTGGGTCTCTTGTAGCAATGAAATGACTCCAAACTAATGGCACGTTTAACTCAGCCTGCTCTTCTAGAAAAATACCATCAGTTACCTGTATTAGTCATATGTTGCATAACGTGAAATTAGTATCTAGCTTTCTGTAAACGCTTGCTTGGCATTTCTTCTTGATTGTCACTGCTGAACTGCAAGAAAATGCAACCCTTGAACCCAATGGCTTTGCCGTGAACATTGGGTCACGTGTTTGAGTTGCAAAGTCAGACATTTGAGTAGCAACAACAGTTTTATCTCTTCCCTTCAGCCTGCTTCCACTTCTCTCCCAAGCACAAAGCACAATTCCAAGAACTGAGTTCAGATTAAGAGACTAAGGAACTCCGTTGCAGAAGCCTGTACATTGTATAAATATACTGTTTGGGTAGGGGCTGAAATCCTTCTCTAGTCACATATTATATTGATCATTGGTTTTTTTCAGAATGTTTGAGACTATAATTTTTTAAAAAAAAAATGGCTCATAGATAAAAGAGCAAAAGGTGACTTACAATAAGAAATACAGAGAAATTATTAGTGGAATTATAATTGTTTGTACTAATTAGTACAAAAGAAAAAAAACATTCATTCTCTAAAGCAACAAGAATTTATCATGGTTGGGGATTTTGGGGGCATTGTTTTTCAATTAGGGAATATAAGATGGTTAGGCTGGCCAGTTTAATCAAACCAATGTCAAAAGTGAGTTCCTAAATCAATGTTTCTCAGCCTGCAAAACTTCAAAATAAGGGGACTTCAACTACTCTGAGAATTCCCCAACCAGCATAGTTATTGGAGAAATTTTGGGAACTCAGAGCTACATATCTAGAAGTTGCTCAGGTTGAGAAATACCGTGGGAGACTTTAAAATGGTATATTGAGTGGTCTTTTATGTATGCTTTTGGAAAAAAGAGAATCCTATAGCTTTTGATTGATCAATTTAAAGTGCTATAAATTACTGTTCATTATTATATTATAATGGGTGAGATCCTTTATTAGGTGTGAATTTGCAATTGCAAAGCCATGTAGAAGACCCAGGAGTGTGTGGTCTTCTAGAAAGTTCTATCTCTATTATCTGAAAACAATATCTTAAACTTTTGTTAATAAGAGCCTCAGTGGCGAAGTGGTTAGAGTGCAGTACTGTAGGCTATTTCTGCTGACTGCCGGCTGTCTGCAATTTAGCAGTTCAAATCTCACCAGGCTCAGGATTAACTCATCCTTCCATCCTTCTGAGGTGGGTAAAATGAGGACTCAGATTGTTGGGGGCAAGAGGCTGATTCTGTAAACTGCTTAAGAGAGGGCTGCAAAACACCATGGAGCGGTATATAAGTGCTTTTGCTGATTAGCTGTGATGGGACAGGGGTTAGAGTGCAGTACTGCAGGCTACTTCTGCTGACTGCCTGCAATTTGGCAGTTCAAATCTCACCAGGCTCCAGGTTGACTCAGCCTTCTGTCCTTCCGAGGTGGGTAAAATGAGGACACGGATTGTTGGGAGCAAGAGGCTGACTCTGTAAAACCACTTAGATAGGGCTGCAAAGCACTGTAAAGCGGTATATAAGTCTAAGTGCTATTGCTATTATGTGTGAGATGACAATTGACTGCCATTTATAATCTTCCATATTTATTCTGTAGCCACTTAATGTATTCAGAGATTGTCTCTTAGCTTCTCAAGTTATCCTTGAGAGAAAGTATTAGGTTATGCGCTAATTAGTTGTGTACATTAAATATAAGTCGTTGCCTACATAATTCCATTTTTTAAAAAAGGACTGTTTCCATCCAGTAATGTGCCCTCACTCCTATACAATTAGCCACAAAAAGGCAACCTGACACTTCCAAATTTAAATAACCTTTTGTTCTTTTGCAGGAGGCAGGGTAAACTTTCCAAGGGACTACTTAAAAAGAAATTGCTGATGTCGTGTCTTTAAGACTGCCTTGGCAACCATGGGTGAATACAGTAGGTTTATAGATTGGGATAAGATGGATGCTACCATTCAGGCCAAAGATGAGAAGGAACTGACCGGCACCGAATTTCACACTGAAATGCTGAA
Source organism: Laticauda laticaudata (assembly GCA_004320025.1). Classification (NCBI taxonomy): domain Eukaryota; kingdom Metazoa; phylum Chordata; class Lepidosauria; order Squamata; family Elapidae; genus Laticauda; species Laticauda laticaudata. The sequence goes on from BHFT01037224.1 coordinate 60,152, forward strand.
ACAACTGGCTCGCCAAGGTTACTGGGCCAAGAGCCACTCTTTAAGAGCCAAAGTATATGACAAATTGATCAGCTCTATCCCTTGCCGCACGGTGACCCCCGATGCTAATGTCTACCAAGACATTGTGGTAAAAATTGTTGGCAAGAGAAACAGCAACATGCTTCCCCTTCCAGAATTCGTAGATAATAGCTTGGTCCCCACATACTGCCTGAACGCGGAAGGCATTGGCGCCATCAGGAAGATTATATCTTGCATTGGGAACCAGTTCCCAGACATCTCATTCTGTCCGGCTCTGCCTTCCGTGGTGGCCCTCCTCCTTCACTACAGCAGGGATGAGGCCGAGTGCTTTGAGAAAGTTTGCCGCATCCTGGCCTGCAACGACCCATCTAAGCACTTCATCGATCAGACCTTCTTGGCTTTCGAGTCGTCTTGCATGACATTCGGAGACCTGGTTAATAAGTACTGCCAGGCAGCTCATAAACTTATGGTGGCCATCTCCAAAGACGTGCTGGAAGTCTACTCAGATTGGCACCGGTGGCTCTTCGGGGAGCTGCCCCTTGTTTACCTCGCCCGCGTCTTCGATGTGTTTCTGGTGGAAGGTTACAAGGTGCTCTACCGGGTTGCGTTGGCTCTCCTCAAATTCTTCCACAAATTCAGAGTTGGGCAGACCCAGGAGTCGGAAAACGTACAGCAGGACATCCGAGCGTTCATAAGGGACATCGCGAAGTGGGTCTCTCCTGAGAGACTGCTGGAGAAAGCTTTCGCCATCCGTCTCTTCTCGCGTAAAGAGATTCAGCTCCTGCAAATGGCCAATGAGAAGGCCCTGCAGCAGAAAGGCATAACGGTGAAGCAGAAAAGGTAGGGGCCCTTCAGCATCTTCCCTAAAATATTTTTTTTAAACCTAGGGACTACATTCTTGCATTGTGGGGAATAAATGCCATTGTAAAATCAAGCGTATCTATGCTCAGTTTCAACCATTGTGAAAATGTAGCTAATCTATACAGTGTATGTGTATGTGTGAAAAAGTCAGTTTTTGGAAGCTTGACAAAGCATAAAGTTTTAGGAGTAGAGTATAGTAGACTGTATAGAGTCGAGTAGAGTAGGAATAATAGGAGTAATAAGAATAGAATAGAATAGAATAGAATAGAATGTAGAAGTAGAATAGAAATAGAGTAGAATAGGGATAGGATTGAATTGAATTGAATTGAATTTCTATTGGCCAAGTGTGATTGGACACACAAGGATTTTGTCTCCGGCACATAAGCTCACAGTGTATTTATCATACCTCTAAGTTTAATTGAATCAAAGAGAACCTCAGCAGATTGTTTTTTCTGTAATTTGTCACGTTACCCAGCAAATATTAGGTTATTTTTCCAGAATATTTCTTCGGGGCAAAATGGTGACCTCTGGACCAACTGAACAGCATTTTCAAATCACGATAGCAAGCGTGTAAGGCATTAAAGCCCACAAGTGTGTTTGAGGATGAAAAAATTTCCTCAAATTAAGCATGGGCCAGTATTAATGCCTCTTAATCCTTATATTTGGGGGGGGGGGGGGGGGT
>BHFT01037224.1:61717-90956 GCA_004320025.1 Laticauda laticaudata
GGGGGGGGGGGGTTGCTGGATCAATATTCTGTATATTGCTAAAATTGTGGCCAAAACCAGTAGTTGACGAGATATGGCAATTTTTTGTATAACCTTGAAGAAAAAAAGTTAATGTTCCATCCCATTTAGTTTGAAGGAGCTCTTGCATCTAAATTTTTCTTCAGCATTGGAATCCAAATTTAAACCATTCCTGACAAATGATTATCTTGTGAAGGAGATCCCAGTGGGAATTCCTCTCAAAACATTTCCTCAGTGCTGCAAGATCTTTCCTAGTAAAATCTGATTTCTGATAACTTAAATCATGATTTGGGGGTCTGTTGCATTTCTAGAGCTTAGAAGAATAGTTTTGCTTTTTTATGTGATCACTTTTTAGGGATTTGAAACAGAAACTTCAGTGAAAAAATGGTTATCTAGCTGCTGCCTGACCCCAAAATAGAAAAGCTTCAAATAATTTAGCAGCAAAATCAGTAGTTGATATTTCATGCTCATAAAGGGCATCATTTCTATAGCTATATGACTATTCCTATAGCTTCAGTTTCCCACAAACCTTATCGTTCAGTAACCTCCAGTTAATATATTCCCTGCTTCTGGTTTAAAAAAATAAAAAGAGCTTGTGAAAATTGATGCAAGAATGAACTTTTAACAGAGTCTTTGTTTAAATAACACCTTCGCTGGATTCACACATTCAGATTCGCTTAGCAGTGATAAGAATCTAAAAATGACTTTTCTCCTTTCTAATGGATCCTTCAGTTTCTTGCTCCTGAAATCATAAGGCATAATCTGTTATATGTATTGATGATGCTTTTTAAAATCCCTGTGTTTGGGGAAAACAAAGATAAAAAGGATTTGTTGAATGGACAAATGAACTCGAGTCAGGAAAAGTAAATTAAAATAAATGAATTAAACCAAAGATCCTTTCTTCAAAAAAAGAGAACTGGGCTTTCTTTGTTTTTCTTCAGTTCTGAAGAAGCAGCTTCTTACATAAGAAGTGAAACATCTTCAAGGAAAAACGAAGTCCAGTTGCCTTTTGACCTGGAGGACTGAGAATCTCCATAGATAAATGAACTAGAAATCAGAGTGAGGGAAATTTCTATAAAAGAAATGTGGCTAGAAAATTTAAAAACCATTGAAGGAATTAAGAACTGGCTTAAGGAAGGAAGGAAGGAAGGAAGGAAGGAAGGAAGGAAGGAAGGAAGGAAGGAAGGAAGGAAGGGGGAGGGAGAGAGAGAAAGAAAGAAAATAAATAAATAAATGAATAAATTTAACTGTTGGTCTGCTCAAATCTTATTCTGTATTTCTCTGTAGGCTTTTTCCATGCACTTGATGGGAATAGATGAATGCTGATCTTTTCTTGATTTCTCCTTTTTTTGTCTCCCTTCTCATGCCTTCTTTTCTGTCAATTCCGTATCTGCTGCTTTGCTTTGCAGCAGTACATCTCTCAAAAGGTAGGTTTGAACATTTGAATCTTCATGCTCTGCTACTCTAATTTGATTCGGCTTCCAAATGGCTGTGGCTACACTAAGACAATGGTAGCAACAAGCTTATGTGAGTTGGTGGCAGTGCAGTAAAATGTAAGGCTGTCTTTACTTGCTTCTGTCAAATTAATAACAGAGTTGGAAGGGACCTTGTAGGTCAACTAGTCTAAGCAGGAGACCCTACACCATTTCTGATAATGGTAGTCTGGTCTCTTCTTGAAAGCTTCCAGGGATGAAGCACCCACAATGTCTGAAGGCAACTTCTGTTTCATGGGTTGATTCTTCTTACTGTCAGAAAGTTTCTCCTTATTTCTAGGTTGAATCTCTCCTTGTTCAATTTCCATCCATTATTCATTGTCTGGCCTTTGGATGCTTTGGAAAATAGCTTGACCCCCCTCCTCTCTGTTGCAGCCCCTCAAATATTGGGCAAGTTATGTTCATATTCTAGGCAAGCTTTGTTTCTCTTCATTATTATAAAACTCATGTATTTCATTGATAGTCACGAGTCCACAGGAATGGAGTTCCATTGACCATCACTTCCATATTCTTTGGAACTAGTCAGACATAGGTAGCAACAGCAATAGCACTTAGGTTATATACCGCTTCATAGTGCTTTGCAGCCCTCTCTAAGCAGTTTGTAAAGTTAGCCTATTGTCCCCAACAATCTGGATCCTCATTTTACCAACCTTGGAAGAATGGAAGGCTGAATCAAACTTGAGCTGGTCAGGATCAAACTCCTGTCAACAGGCAGAGTCAGCCTACGATACTGCATTTAATCACTGTGCCACCACAGTTAGACAGATGTTAATCTGGTGTTTAGGCCTTCTATCAGGAACTGAACTTTGCATTTCAGATGAGTATATCTGTTTTAGAACCTATCCAGGTTTTGGTGCTCAGCAGTTGCAAGAAGCTACCAGAATGGTATATACAAAACTAAGAACCACATTTTAAGAACCACATACTGTAGGGAGAATGTGATGTTAAACATGAAACTCCTCTTAAGTATACAAAAATTGCTTTGAAAATGGTAGCTAACTATGTACTTCACTGTGATTTGCTACTTTTTGGACTTGGTGTCTTCTGACATATGAGGGAAAATGTGTTGACTGTACGTTCTCCAAGCTGTTTCAAAAATAGCCCTTAATCCAATTTCAGGCTTTTTTGTAGTGCCACCTACCTATCTACAGAGACATTGTGGACACTAAATCTGGGCCACATTGAAGATGTTATTGCCTGTTTGCAATAGTCCAGTTGACCACCTGAAGTAAAATATTGTATGAGAAGACCTAGGTCAGTCTATGATGAAGGAAGCAGTCTGGAAGCATCTTTTTTTGACTAACAAGTTTTTATTAAAAGGCAGAAGCTTTCATGAGCTGCAGCTCACTTGAGCTGATTTGTCATTTGATGAAATAAGCCGTGGCTTCCAAAAGCATATGCCTTTTTAGAAGAGAGGGGAGGATATTCTTGTATTGGCCAAGTGTGATTGGACACACAAGGAATTTGGCTCTGGTGCGTAAGCTCACAGTGTACATATAAATATCAAATAATAGGTCATAACTCATAAATCAATAAATAATGATGATTATTTCCAAGTTGGGTAATGAAACATCTTCAAGAAAACAACCTGGCTCAGAGAGAGCACCAAGAATCTTGCATTTCAACCCTGAGCTATAAATATTCTCCTTCATTGGTACCATGAATTGTGTTCATATAATTATGGACTTTTTCCCAAGGGCTGTACTACATAGGCATACCCATGTTAAAGTGGAGGAAAAAATAAGTTGTATTTAACAGTTTTCTTGCATTTCAAATCATCTTGGCATGTAGAATAACATACTCAAAACTTACTCAGCATAAAATTTCATTGCGCATTTTGCCTGGCCTAAACTGCATTTAATCGAGCTTGGCTGCAAGAAAGAAATGGCTATGTGGACTTGTTCCTGGCTTACGTATGATTCTGTGCTCTAGTCGTCTTCTTTATGTGTTGGTCTCACATTTTTCATTGTCACCAAGACATTTGCGATTTCTTTTAACCCTTTCTTCCCCACAATGTTAGACCCTCCTATGGCAAAGATACTGTCGGTTGCCAGTTGACCTATTTAAATTATATGTATCACTCATCTCACTGTTACAGCGACTTTGAGTGGCTTCCAATGTAATAAAAGGGTAAGCAAAGCTTTTTAGGCAAGAGCCATGGTGGTGCAGTGGTTAGAATGCAGTATTGCAGGCTAACTCAATGCTCACTGCGAGGAGTTCAATCCTGACTGGCTCAAGGTTGACTCAGCCTTGGTGAGCCATGGTGGCACAGTGGTTACAATGTAGTACTGCAGGCTACTTCTGCTGACTGCCGGCTGCCTGCAATTTGACAGTTCAAATCTCACCAGGCTCAAGGTTGACTCAGCCTTCCATCCTTCCGAGGTCGGTAAATTGAGGACCCAGATTATTGGAGACAATAGGCTGACTCTGTAAACCATTTAGAGAGGGTTATAACGTATTGTGAAGCCATGGTGGCACAGTGGTTACAATGTAGTACTGCAGGCTACTTCTGCTGACTGCCTGAGTTCTATAGCCTGAGTTCTATTGCTATAAACATCTAAGTGCTTGTGCTACTGCTATTATCTTTTAGTAATAATTCTCTTCCCATTTAAGACTTGAAAGAGGTAGAATTGATTTAAGCCAGTTGCCTTTTCTTAACTTGTTCTGTTTGTTGTTCCCCAGGCAGAATGTCCACCTGGCTGTTCATGCCGAGAACTTCAAGTCTGAAATTGTCGATGTGAAGAAGATGAGAGACATCTGGTCATGGATTCCTGAGCGCTTTGCCCTTTGCCAACCTCTACTGCTGTTTACAACCTCAGAGCATGGCTGCAGCCTAAACAGGTAGCAATTAACTCCATCGTTGTTTTTTAAAGGATTTGTAGTAGGAAAAAATTAATTGATGTCATCCCTGCATTGATGGTGTGCCATCAAGTCAGTGTAGACCAGAGGCCTCCAAATTTGGCAACTTTAAGACTTGTGGACTTCAACTCCTAGAATTCTAGAAGTTGAAGTCCACAAGTCTTAAAGTTGCCAAGTTTGAGGACCCCTGGTATAGATCTTTAGCAGCCATACAGGTGTATTTTCAGTCCCCAGCTTGATCCTACCAACTTGCCAACAGGATGCTTTCAAAAAGTTGGGTTACGATTGTGGGGAGCCATATTTCTTCTCAATTCTGAAGCTTACAAAGTATCTCCGGACAGTTTCTGTCTCTCTTTGAATCTACTAGCTTGTGAAGTTTGATTAAGAATAAGATGAGGGTTGTCAAAACTATTATCATTTCTTTCATGCCTTTAAAAGCTATAAAGATAAGCAATGAATGATTTTCATCCTGCATTCTATTTATGATACCTATATAAATAGGTGTAAAATTACTGCAACTTGATTAATTGTTTATGTGCTCTCATATCAAGTACAATGCTTGTTTTGATGGATAAGAGCTTTTTAGTTCCTATTGGATTAAACTTATCTGAAGGTTCAAACAATGTTGCACTGCATTAACAATATTTTTATCCCAGATAGATAGATAGATAGATAGATAGATAGATAGATAGATAGATAGATAGATAGATAGATAGAGCTATATATAAAACTCCCTTTTATAACCTTGAGATCCCTTAATTTAGGGTAAAATCAGGGCAACTGGATGGAGCTGAGCATTTACTGGCCAGATGCCCTTCCTGACATCTATGTGGAGTTCACAGCAGATATTTTTTCTTTGCACCTTAGGAGAAAAACATCTGCCACTACCTAGGATTGAACTCTCAATCTTCCAAGTGGAAGGCTAGTGTCTTCACCATATATATATATATGTTTTTTTAAGTTTTCGCGGGTACTTACATGAATGCAGTTCAGCTTCCTTCGGGTATTATCCCACGTCATTGTAGTGCTTTTAAAGTTGTAGCAACGTTTCAGCAGAATCTCATCTGCCATCATCAGGCTTCTGTATTGAGTTCGTATGTGGGTCAGGCTATCACAGCCGTTAGTTTTAGTATACATACATACATACATACATACATACATACATACATACATACACATACATACTATCCCTCCTTCATAAATATGCTATATGTCAGTGTTTGTGACTCTGCCAGATCCTAGGGGAATGTATTCAATTAGTAGAAGGTAAATTAATATCTAAGTAGAAGTTGGATTAATGTTTCATAAAGACATCTTTTTATATCTATTGTACATTAGGTTTTACTCACATTGTGAAGGGCATGAACCAACTCTCCTTTTGATTAAAACAACTTTGCAAGAGGTAAGTGAGAGGATAAAGAACAGCCTGGTTAGAGGCTCCCTTGATGAATTTCAAAAGCTTGAACAAAGCAATGTCTTAAGACAAAGGTCTTCAAACTTGGCAAGTTTAAGACTTGTGGACTTCAACTCCCAGAATTCCTGAGCTAACATGACTGGAGGAGGAATTCTGGGAGTTGAAGTCCACAAGTCTTAACCTGTCAAGTTTGAAGACCCCTTTCTTAAGATTTTCTTCCCCTAAAAAAAAGCAGAAATTTCTGTTGTCTCTTTCTCTTCAGTGAGAAAGAGTCAGTGAAAGACTTGAACAAGTCCCCTTGACTTGTTTGATGCTCTTGTTTATTTACCACCCAAGATTCATTGGAGGCATACTCAGATATTTAACACACTTGGCTTTTAATCTGCCAGAGTTGAGAGGACAACTAAAAAAACAGCTATTGTCAGGCCCAAGAAGGACACACGGCATTACTTAAAAGTAGTTTCCTGTATTGTTCTTGACCTCCAGACAGAATCTTGCCAGACTAAAGCAATTATCTGTATCACTGTAGCTCTACTTTGTGAGCTGCTAAGGAGGGTCCGTCCTTGTTCTCTTCCTGCCTATCAGACATTCCAAGCTCTGCTGATTCTTTACCCTCTGGAAAGCAGCCCCTCCCTGCTGGGAATCCAGACTATATCCTACCACAGTTATATTGACTTTCTGAAGAGATCCGCTCCCTTAAGGCAGTGTCTGTTTTCTGTGCTCCCCCTCCTAGGTCTGTGGGGCTTATTTGTCAACGGATTGGCATGATCGCAAACGAGGAGGAGGCAAGCTAAGTTTCTTTGGGACAGGAGAATGTTTTGTATTCAGGGTAAGAAACCATTGTGACTTTCTTCCAGAGGTCTTCAATTCTGGCTTAAACACACTCGCTTTTCAATTTAATCTCCTGCCCTCTTCCAGCTGGTGCCTGAAGTGGAACGGTACGAGTGGGTTATAATCAAACACCCAGAACTCACCATGACTGGCTCTGAACAAGAAAACAATTCTTCGGCCGTTTCTGATTCTCCCTCCTCAACCAATCTACCCCTGGATCCTTCCAGTCGCCTTTCCCCTTTCCTTTCAGCCCGGCACTTCAATCTACCTTCCAAAGCAGCATCCATGTTTATGGCCGGTAGCACTGATTGCATCATCATAGGTAGGTCTCCAGTTTTCCGCTTCCTCTCAAAAACGGCTTTTTGTACTTATAGAGAGAAATGAGTCTTATCTTCCATGCTCTCCATTAGCACTTGCTGAGGATGCTTTAACACTTTTTATTTGTGAACAGCCAAAATTATCTGGAAATGTGGGTCAGAGTGGTAATGAATACGCAAAATGCTGCGTTTACCGTATTCTAAAAATATTATCCCTGCTGGGCTAATTGTTTTGAAAGGCAGCTAGCTCATGTCGAAGGTCTAGCAAGCAACACTAAATTTTACATCATTGGCATGAAGTGGTTCATGTGTAAAATAGCAATAGCACTTAGACTTATATATCACTTCACAGTACTTTACAGCCCTCTCTAAGTGGTTTAGAGAGTAAGCTTATTGCCCCTAAAAATTTTGGGTCCTCATTACCCACTTTCAGAAGGATGGATGGCTGAGTCAACCTTGAGCCAGTGAGAATCGAACTGCTGGCAGAGTTAGCCTGCAATATTGCATTCTTACCACTACACTACCATGGGTCTAAGATAGAGATACATAGCTCTAGATCAATAGATAGCAATAGACTTATATACCGTTTCACAGTGCTTTACAGCCCTCTCTGAGAGGTTTACAGAGTTAGCCTCTGGCCCCCAACAATCTGGCTCCTCATTTTACCGACCTCAGAAGGATAGAAGCCTGAGTCAACCTGGAGCCTGGTGAGATTTGAACTGCCAAATTGCAGGCAGCCAGCAGTCAGCAGAAGTTGTGCACTCTAACCACTGCGCAACTGCTTAGTTACAATAATGTAACTATGCAAAGGATGCCAGTTAGATGAAATATGTAAATTGAGATTCAATGGACACCATATTCCTCAAGTATTATTATGCACGTATTGGATTTTGACAGTCATGAGATGTCCTTGGTGCTCTCTGAGCTTGGTTGTTTTTTTGCAGACCTTTCATTACCCAAACTGGGTAACATCATCAGGCTCAGTGGTGCTCAGAAGGCATTAAGGACCCTTCATTTCAACCCCGAGCCAAAATAGTCTCCTTTATTGATCGGAACAGTCTTAGTCTTCTAATTCCAAAGCAGCCTGGTTAAAAGAACTAGAGGCAGGTATTTGAAACATATGAAGACACGAGTGTTTCTCTTCTGTGTACAAAAATACAGGTAGTCTTTGCTTAATGAGCAGTCAATTTAGCAACTGTTTAAAGTTACAATGGAACAGCCCTCCCCTCCGAAAAAAAAGATACTTAACAATCTGATTCCAGAGTTCCAACAATTGTGCATGCACATACACACCACAATCATATGACTGCACTGCAGTCATGTGACTGTAACGTACAACATTCTGCAGATTTCTAGCTCTTCAGACAGTTTCTAGCAAAAAAAAAAATCCAACTGGAATACAGGAATTGATTTAATAACTACTCAGCTTACTTAATGACCGTTGTCTTTGCTTAATGGTCATGGCATTTGCTTAATGATTGGCGCAAAAATGTTATAAAATTGGGGCCAATCACATGGGTGCCTCAACTTGTGTCTGTCATGACTTATGACTGAAATTCTGGTTCTGTAACAGATATACAGTAGTGGCCAGTGGTTAGAGTGCAGTACTGCAGGCTACTTCTGCTGACTGCCAGCTGACTGCAGTTTGGCAGTTCAAATCCCAGCAGACTCCGCCTTCCATTCTTCCGAGGTTGGTAAATTGAGGACCCAGATTGTTGGGGGCAAAAGGCTGTAAACCACATAGAGATGGCTGTGAGGCGGTATATAAGTCAAAGTGCTACTGCTACGGCTATACTGTAAGTCAAGGTTTACCTGTGATATAACAAACACCAAGATGAAGACACATTCCAAATTTCTCTCCTTTGCAGGTGGTGGCGATGGCCAAGCCCTCTATCTTGATGCAGACTTAAATCATGGAAGGACTGATCATTGCAATACTTTCAACAATCAACCGTTGTGCTCCGAAAATTTCCAGATAGCTATCATGGAAGTTTGGGGGTTCAAGGACACAATGAACAGCTGAGAAGGTTGCCTCCTTCAGCATTGACTAGCCCATGAAGTATTTCTCAAGTTTCCATGCCCATTTCCAGTTGCAGGAACCAAGCTATCCTTGGAAGCCCCCTCCCCCCCAAAAAATTAACTTTCTTTGTACTTCGTAAAAAGCTAAATTGGGAGATCTCGGCTAAATCTGGGGCCTAGTTGTTTAGTCACCGTGTTTTTGTACGTAATTCTGTGTAGTCTAAATGATTGGCCTCTTTCTGCTCTGTTGAGTTTGATGCACACCCTAATATTTTTGGTGGGAAGGGGGAGATCTTAACATCCCCCCCTCAGTTGATCCATAACTCTGTCAACATTGCCATCCACTGGATGTATTCAGATGTCATTGGTTTTTTTTCAGATGTTGACAGAAATGGGCTAGCAGCTGATTCAACCAGCAAGTGTCATTTCTTATAACTGTGAGCTTCCCTCCAAAGAGGACTGCATGTAATCAATGGATTATGTTGCTGATTTCTTTCAGTTTTCCCTCATTCTTACTCTCTGCGTATTACATCCATCTCGGGATTCCCCCACAGAGCTACAGTAGATGAAGAGATTTTATTGCATAGCACACAAGCACCTTCAGATTCAACCTCTTATTTTCAGGGACTTTCTTCCTTCAATCTATTTAACCCCTGCTTTGAGTCTGTTGTACCTGGCTGCTCTCCCAACTGCTAACTTTACTGATAATTCCAATATGTGGGAAAATACCTTTCAGGAGTCTTAATTTTCATTCTGCAGTGATACACTGATCTGTAGATGTTAAAGGGACCTCCAATCCTCCTCATATTTTTCTGTTTACATTCCTGGTACCGCATATCAGTAATATACTTATTTTAGGTAATAGCTTCAGGCCACTGAAGTCCAATGCAATATACATTGTGCACAAAAATATCCTCAGCAACCAGAACTATGACTTCATCCTTTTCTAGACTAGCCCTCTGCATTTGTGCTTAGAGTAACAGTATTTCCAAAGCAGTATTAGCCACCCGATCTGAAACAGTTGATCGATATATAAACCAACCATTTCTCTAATTTCTCCATTAATAAGGACTGGTTGAGTTCTCCAGGGCTGCAATTTTTTTCATTAACATGATTGCCTCTTTTTATATTTATTTGGTGCTGCGCATCTTGGATTTTCAAGATAAGTGTACTGAATATGTGTGAGTGCAGATTTTACTTCCATGGTGGGGTTCGGTTTTTTTTTTCCCCTTCCAGAGACATTTGTGACTTTCTGGGCCCCGTACCTTTCCCCACTTCATAATTTATATCTCCTCTTTGTCCAGTTGTTCTGGCCTAAATCTGTATAAAGTATGTGACTTTGTGACTGTCCGGAAATCCAGTTTATTTTATTGTATACAAATAAAGTGAATATGACTTCATTTTTCAAACCAGTTTCATAATTCTTGGGGCCTGCTGTTAGAGTTTTTCCTGCATCTGAGGTTGCTCCTTAGGGAAACAAGGTTGTTCAGGTGCTGAGATCCTGAGATTTGGGTGCAGGCAAATCTCCCTTAACACCATGGCTTTTGATTCTTAAGCATCTTTCATTGGCTTGAATTGGATTGGCATCCTTCAGTCTCAAAAGAGACTGTGGTATTGTGTTATGAAACTGGTAACTGCCATATCCCGTGTTGTTTCAATGCTGTATGCAAAGCTGGTGTGTTCCCTCCAGAGCGTGCGGCCTGAGTATTTTCATATGGAGGATAAACTTACCCAAGCAGCAGATTCCCCCCTCTCCACATCACTGGAATGGAACGGCAGAGCGGATACGATTAGTTCCAGGTGCATCACAGGAGTTACCAGAATGTGATTGTACACAGTCACAAACTGCTTCCAGGACTCCGGCTCCGGATTTTGTCTCAGGCTTGACTCCTGAAGCCTTTTCCAATAACAGATATAGCTACTAGGCAGTGGAGGTTTGAAATCAGAGTTTCCCTTCTCTTAAAAGATGGTTCTACCATTTTATCTGCCATTGGGGCATAAAGCCCTCTTCTGCCTTCAAAACTTGACCATCTTCTCCTATAACCCTGGGAAGGGTCCTCACAAGGTGCATTGGCTGCTGTTCAGATAAACCAAGAGCCTTCAAACTTGGCAAGTTTAAGACTTGTGGACTTCAACTCCCAGAATTCCTGAGCTGACATGACTGGAGGAAGAATTCTGGGAGTTGAAGTCCACAAGTCTTAAGCTATCAAGTTTGAAGACCCCTGAGTTAAACCTTAAGAGAAAAGTTATTGTAAATTCTTTCAAATCGCATTTGGTCACAGGTGAGTAACTTGAGTAACTTCCACAATTGAGACCAGATTTTCTGTGAAAAAGCAAGGTGATTGTTTAGGGAGTTGTACCCAACTTACGACATTTTATTTTTTGCTATGGCTGTTAAACAAATCACTGCCATTAAGTGAACCATATGATGTTAAGGAAATCCAGATTCTCCCATGGACTCCACTTGTCAAAAGCCAGCTGGGAAGGTTTGCAAATGCCAGTGAGATGACCTCGGAACTCTGCAACCTTTGCAAAGGCAGGACGGTTGCCAAGCTCCCAAATTTGGAACACGTGACTGTGTAGACACCACAGAAGTTGTAAGTGCGAGGACCAGTCGTAAGTCCTTTTCAGTGCCATTGTAACTTTGAATGTTTACTCAATAACAGATTGTAAGCCGAGGACTACCTGTACACGAAAAGGCCAAACTCTTTTCTTGGAAATATAGTTGGGGTGTTTTTCCTGCTTTGGTAAAATATTACTGCACAGTCAACACTTTCCCAAACTGATACCCTTCACGTATTAGGGCAGTGGTGGCTAACTTTTTCGGTACCGAGTACCCAAACCAACATGCATGCATGCTGGAGTGCTGGAAACCAGACCAGCTGGCTGGTACGTGCATGCCTGTTTTGGGGGTCGTTTTCAGGCCGTTTTTCGGGCCATTTTCAGGCCAAAAAACAGTCTGAAAAAAGCCCAGAAAATGGCCTGATAATGACCCAAAAATGGCCTGAAAAATATCCAGAAAACAGCCTGAAAATGGCCCAGAAAATAGTCTGTAAACAGCCTGAAAAAGAGTTTGTTTTTTGGCCATATTTCGGGGCATTTTTGAGTGCTCTGATGCCCACAAAGACCAGCCAGCCAGCATGACAGAAACCAGAAGAGCAGCTGGCAATGGTGCACGTGCCCATGGAGGGCTCTGCATGCCACCTCTGGCATGCCTGCCATAGGTTCACCATCACAGTGTTAGGGCTTTGCTTCCTAGGATCTCTACCAAGCAATGGCAGTTCATATGTTGCAATTATGGAAGGGTTAAATGGATGTTTCTGAAGTGTACAATATGTTCGGACATTTCTTTAAAAAGGAATGACAGTCATTGCCCGTTTATCCCTCTAGATGTCAGTGGTCACTTCATATAGATCTTGCTGAATGATAGAACTAATAATTTGGCACTGGTGATAAAACAGCTCAATCAGATTAGAGTTGGAAGGGACCTTGGAGGTCTTCTAGCCCAGCCTCCTGCTCAGGCAGGAGACCCTATACCATTTCAGACAGGTGGCTATCCAGTCTTTTCTTAAAAACCTTTAGTGAGGGAAACACCCACAACTTCTGGTGGCAAACTGGTTAATTGTCCTCACTATTAGGAAGTTTCTCCTTAATTCCAGGTTGCTTCACTCCTTGATGAATTTCCATCCATTGTTTCTTGTCCTGCCCTCAGGGGCTTTGGAAAATTAGTCTTTGTGGCAACATCTCAAATACTGGAATATATCTAACCCCTAGTCCTTTTCTCTAGACTAGCCAAACCCAAATCCTGCAATCATTCTTCATGTTTTTGTCTCCTAGCCTTTAATCATCTTAGTTGCTCTTTGCATTTTTCCAACTGTTTCAACATCTTTTCTGTAATGGTGATCAAAACTAATAAGATTATTATTCTAATAAGTATTCCAATAATAACATTGGGGAAGCCTTTTGTATTGCCCTTAGTAAAAAAAAAAAAAGGTCCCAATTCCATCATTTTGANAACATTGGGGAAGCCTTTTGTATTGCCCTTAGTAAAAAAAAAAAAAGGTCCCAATTCCATCATTTTGAATTTCAGGGCATGTATAATAATGTTGCTGCACTTCTCATGTACAGATCTCTAAGCATTCTTTAGAAATCTATTTCTGCAAAAAACCAATCTAGAATTAAGGAGAAATTTCCTGACAGTGAGAACAATTAATCAGTGCAATAACAGCTTGCCTCCAGAAGTTGTGAATAATCCAACACTGGAAGTTATTAAAGAAGTTGAAAAGCCATTTGTCCAGAATGGCATAGGATTCCTGCCTTGAGCAGAGGTTGGGCTAGAAGACCTCTAAGGTCCCTTCCAACATTGTTATTCTGTTTTCAACACATGGTTTCCACATAAAGCCCTGCAACGTGCAGTGTATTAATGCAAAAGGACTTTTCTATCTATTCTAGACCATATTGCTTTCTGGTCTAATCTCAAAAATAAAGATGTTTTCACCTATCTTGTTTTGTTTCTGTATTTGAGGATGGTGGGGGGAAACCCACTGGTTTAAGCATATTTAAGTACTGCTAGCTACTTCTGCAACCAGCTGCCTACAATTTGGCAGTTCAAATCCCATCAGGCTCAAGGTTGACTCAGCCTTCCAACTTTCTGAGGTGGGTAAAATGAGGATCCAGATTGTTGGGGGCAAGAGACTGACTCTATAAACCACTTAGGGCTGTGAAGCACTATAAAGTGTTATATAAGTCTTAAGTGCTGTTGCTATATGCAGAAGCTTGAGCACTCATGACTCATGGAAAAACATTTGTAATTTAAATTGGTAACTAATGGATATCCTTAATCATCACCTTTGTACTTATTTTTAAGCACACTAACACTAATGAAGGCGAAAACACATCACTCCAAAGACTTGGACAGATGGAAAATCAGGAAAGATAGTTAAAGCAAGTCACTCCTGGATACAATGATTTCTGAGCCTTCACTGGAATCTGTTTGCTTTATTTAGAAAAACACACCATATGTTGTCACCTTAAAGAATGGAATGTTAATGGAAGTAGAATATTTCTATTAAGAATTCAGTAAGCTTTGGGGCATTTGTTTCAAATCTATTCCTATTTGTTTGTCTTATCTGTTTCTTAATCCATCTACTTCCATTTCTCTGTCTCTATCCATCCATCTTCTATCTAGTATAAAGATACCTAACATCCATCCATCCATATCTATCTATCTATCTATCTACCCACCTATCTAATCTATCTATCATCCACTATCTATATGTCTCTATCTATCTGTCTGTCTGTCTATCTATATCTATCTATCTATCATCTATCTATTTTCTATTTATATATCTGTCTATATCGGTTATCTATCATCTATCATCCATCTATCTTCTATCTATATGTCTCTATCTATCTATCTATCTATCTATCTATCTATCTATCTATCTATCTATCTGTTATCTATCAGTTATCTATCTATCTGTCTGTCTATCATCTATCTATCTATCTACCCACCTACTTAATTTATCTATCTAAACAGGTAAAGGGATTTAGGCTCTTCCTTTTTACTTTGGGATTCAAATGGGATTGCTTTAAGTCATGTAAAGCCTTCTTCCTCAGCAAAATGTGTGGCTGCTGTGTCCCTGATTGCAACAGACCTATCTTGGAAACACCCTGCCAGAAAGGCAAAGAAGAAGAAAAAAAAATGGGGAAGTGAAAACCACAAGCAGGAAAAAAAGACTCTGCGGAAACTCCTCACTTGATGAATCATGGAATGATTAGAGAGGGTAGAGGCTACTTGTAAGGAAAGATTCTGAGAAGTTGGGTCCTTGGAGAAGCTCTGCTGCTAAAATGAAACAAGAAAAATAGCTACAGAGTTATTATGTTTATGTTTGTTGTTAAACATAAAAAACTCTTTAAAAATAAAAAAATAAAATAACCACAGAGTTGGAAGGGACCTTGGAGGTCTTCTGGTTCCAACCAGAGCAGACCCTATAACCATTTCAAACAAATGGTTGTCCCGTCTCTTCTTGAAGACTTTCAGTGATGGAGAACCCACAGTTTCTGGAGGTTTAGGAGGTTTATTTAGATTGGCCGGTTGGTCTCCATGCCTTGGTCTTTATTGTTTAGAGACACAAAATATAGCTTGCAAGTGTAACACACAACAACAGATGCAAACTGGACAATACAGGTTGGGGTCGCAAAAGACAGAGCAAGGCATCAGCAAGGCATCATCTCTTGGGCATCAGATGCCACACGGTGAGCAAAACGTTGTGTGGAAAAACTAGAGTGCCACAGTCCCTTCTGCATCCTTAACATGCCCTGGTGGCTGAGTCCTTCAGAGTCCATGGAGAATATTGTCCCCTTGGCTGGGTTTCCCCAAAACTCCCAATATGATGCTGCTCAGCTGAACATCAGATCTGAGGAAAGGATATCTTATCCTCCACAGACAGCAGTGCAACAGGTCTTGTCCAGCAGGATTACAACAAGCGAGAGAATCCCCAAAATATTAATACTGCCAGTCCTTGACATGCAACCATTCATTTAGGGACCATTCAAAATTAAAGGGACGTGGTGGCTCAGTGGCTAAGACACTGAGCTTGTTGACCAGAAAGGTTGGCAGTTTGGCAGTTTGAATCCCTAGCGCCACATAAGAGAGTGAGCTCCTGTCACTCGTCCCAGCTTCTGCCAACTGAGCAGTTTGAAAGCAGGTAAAAATGCAAGTAGAAAAATAGGGACACCTTTGGTGGGAAGGAAACAGCCTTCCGTGCACTTTCGGCGTTTAGTCATGCCAGCCACATGACCACGGAGACGTCTTTGGACAGCGCTGGCTCTTCTTCGGCTTTGTAACCAAGATGAGGACCGCCCCCGAGAGCCAGAAATGACTAGCACGGATGTGCAAGGGGAACCTTTACAAAGTTAACAACAGCACTGAAAAAAAGTGACTTATGGCCATTTGTCACACTTAACAACCATTGCAGCATCCCTGTGATCAAAATTTGGATGCTTGGCAACTGGTTTATATTTATGATGGTCACAGCGTCCCGGAATCACATGAACACTTCTTGCAACCTTATGGCTAGCAAATGGGAAGCTGGATTTACTTCACCACTGTGTTACTAACAACTGTAGTCATTCACTTCACAACTGTGGCAACAAAGGTGATAAAATAGGGCAACACATATTTAGCGGCAGTCTTGCTTAGCAATGGAAATTTTGGATGCAATTATTTTATACTCAGATTTGTAACTGTATATTTACTGAGTGTTTTTATTTGTTCTGGTCTCTGGTCTATGACTGTAATAAACTGAATTGACTACCTGTGGTCATAAGTTGAGGACTAGCTGTAATTGTGGCTTCTACTGCAATTATGCCACCATGAGTTGTATGTTGCATGGTCAACTCAATAAATTAAATTATTAAAGTACGAGGCAAGTACAGTGGGAACTAAAGAAGCTAGTTGAAAGAGCCTCTAGCCAGTTTAGTTTTCCGACAAAATACATTGGCTGCAAACTATTTTGCCAACATCTTCAATAGTTTCTTTTCCAGATGCATTTCAAGATTAAGGCCAAACTATTATCTGGAAAGCTACTCTGCAAAATCATCCAAGCAAACAGACTAGGAGTGCATGATGTACCACAGCTGATATGTCAAAACCAAATGCAACCAGAGATGACCTGTAATGGGTGGGTATTTGCTTTCCATGTCCACAAATGAAGAGGAACCCAAAACAACTCCAGGCCTGATCCTAACTCCATCAAGAGACAGCTTTTTAAAAAAATATCCGTATTTGTTTTGATTTCTCCTCACTGAAGATCTCAATAAGAACTTGAGGGAAAAATTTGCTTTTGTATGAAACTTTCAAATGCATCCACAAAGCAGCATGGAAATTCTAGCTAAGGTAACAGATATCAGATAGTCAGAGTTGGGACTTTGTAAGTCATCTAGTCCAACGCCCCATCCAGGCAGGAAACCCTACACTATTTCTGACAAATGGCAGTCCAATCTCTTCTTGAAAGTTTCAAATGATGGCGCTCCCACAATTTTTGAGGGCAAGCTGTTCCATTGGTTGATTGTTCTCACTGTCAGAAAGTTTCTCCTTCTTTCCAGGTTAAATCTTTATTTAAATGTTTACATAACCATTCCAGAAGAATGGAATAAAAAACAAAAGCACTTCTGAAATGTTGCCAAGAAAGCTTCATCAAAATCAGATTCAACGTGATTATTTTTACTTTTAACGTGATTATTTTACTTTACTACAGTGTGAACTTCAATCGAATGTCCTATGGGCAAGAAGATGATACCTACAGATTTGAGATGAATGCAAAATTAAGGACAGAACACTCGAGGCATCCATGAAACATTCTCACCGAAGACTCAGTGGTACATGCAAGTGTTGAACATTTGTGAGTCAAAAACAACTCCATAGAAAATATGGGAATTAAAATGTGGCAGGTGAAAGGTCCTGCCAGGTAATTCTCAACTGACAACAGTGTCCACTCAAAAATATTTATCTGGTCTTTTAGAGTTGACAGCAGAAAAGGAGTGGGGGGGGGAAGTGGTGCATTCCTTAAATGTTTCAGATAATTTCTAGGCAGCCAAAACTGTTGGTGTGCAAGATTATTACTGGAGAGCATGATTGATGACTCTTGCCTATGGATGTGTCCTATTGGAGAATATACATCCAGGGGGTGGAGGGAAGACCAGGGCCAAGGGTAAAAAGAATCATGTGTCCCAGAGTCGGCTGCATCCAGGTAGCGCCAGCATGTTCACTCCTAATAAATCTTGTTGTTTTTTGACTCTGTGAGATACAGCTACAGACTCATGATTTGAATGGGGGTGGATACCAGTGTCCTGACAAACAGTATGTTTAGTGACCATTTGAAGTTACAATGGCACTGAAAAAGATGACTTATGACTGCTTTTCACACTTACATCTGTGGCAGCATCCCCACGGTCATGTGATCAACGTTCACATGCTTGGCAACTGATTCCTATTTATGATGGTTGCAGTGTCCTGAAGTCATGAGATCACCTTTTCTGATCTTCTGACAAGCAAAACCAGTGGGGAAGCCAGTGTTAACATCCAGGAAAATCAGGAGATTCAGA
Source organism: Laticauda laticaudata (assembly GCA_004320025.1). Classification (NCBI taxonomy): domain Eukaryota; kingdom Metazoa; phylum Chordata; class Lepidosauria; order Squamata; family Elapidae; genus Laticauda; species Laticauda laticaudata. The sequence continues at coordinate 79,777 of BHFT01037224.1, forward strand.
CAATTCAAATGAGGATAAAGATTTATTGCAAGCTTGAGCTCTCCACAAGAATCTGACCAACTAGAGGCCAAGGTCAATGAATGGGAGATAAGAAAGGCATTCAAGGTAGGTTGGACTAAGATCTCTTGCAGGCGTGACTTATAACACATTTGACCCCTCCTTTAGGCTCAGCCTGGTCATCTCCCAAAGCCAGATTCATTTAACAACTGTGTTACTCACTTAATAACTGCAGTGATTAACTCAACAACTGTGGTGAGAAAGGTCATAAAATGGGGCAAAACTCACTTAACAGCTGTCTCGCTTAGCAACAGAAACGTTGGTCTCAATTGTGATCGTAAGTTGAGGAGTACCTGTACCAGGTGGAGGTACATTGGACTGCAAAATAGCATGCCTAGAGTAGAATAATCATTAACTTCAATCTGTCTCCTCTAGAAATTAGTAACCAAGGGTGAGTCATTTCTGACTATCTAAGGCTTCTTCATGTGATCTTGATGGGGTTAACTCTGATGGAGAGGAAGGCAGGTGAAAAAATGATGCAGTTTTTTACACTGGCAGGAAAGGAATTTGCAGTTCTATTTGCGGTTTCCAAGACGTATTCACACACCAGCACTGCTATGGCATTCCGCCTGGAATACTGCATCCAGATTTGGTTACCACATTACGAAAAAGATGTTGAGGCTTTGGAAAAACTGCTGAGAAGAGCAACTAAGATGATTAAAGGCCTGGAGATTAAAACATTGAAGAATGGTTGCAGGAACTAGGTGTGACCAGTCTAGAGAAAAGGATCAGGGATGACGTGATAGCAGTATTCCAGTATTTGAGGGGCTGCCACAAAGAAGAGGGGGTTAAGCTATTCTCCAAAGCACCAGAAGGCAGGACAAGAATCAATGGGTGGAAAATAATCAAGGAGAGAAGCTAGAACTAAGGAGAAATATCCTGACAATTAACCAGTGGAACAGCTTGCAACCAGAAATAGTGGGTGCTCCAACACTGAAGGTTTTTTAAGAAGAGACTGGACAGCCACTTGCCTGAATTGGTATAGGGTCTTCTGCTTAAGCAAAGGGTTGGACTAGAAGACCTCCAACATTCCTGCCAGCTCCACTCTGAATGTATTATAAGGTTTCGTACAGAGTGGAAAAGTGGAACGCATACCTGCCAAAGTTTTAAAGCAGATTTTTTGGGGGTGAGAAGAGGACAGAAGGATCATAACAAGAAATCTACCATTGAACTGAGTCCTGATCTTAGAGGGAAACTAGTTTCTCCTTGAATGCTGCAAAAAGAATGCAGGCAGGAAGGGCAAAATACAAGTAGTCCTTGACTGACAACAGTTCATTTAGTGGCCATTCAAAGTTGCAACGGCCCTAGAAAAAAGTGACTTATAGCCGTTTTTCACACTTAACGACTGTTGGAGCATCTCCATGGCCACATGATCAAAATTCAGGTGCATGGCAACTGATTCATATTGATGACGGTTGCAGCGTCCTGGAGTCACGTGGTTCCCTTTTGTGGCCTTCCAACAAAGTCAGTGGGAAAGCCATCTTCACTTCACAGCCGTATTATTTAACCACTGCAGTGATTCACGAAACAACTGTGGCAAGAAAAGTTGTTAAAAAGTTGTTAAAAAGCCCACTTAAACAACTGTCTTGCTCAGCAACAGTAACATGGGGTTCAATTGGGGGGGGGTGTGTCGTAATTTGAGGACATACCTGCATGGCAAACCTGGCTTGATGGCTTTCCACACAGTAGGCTTTGGTGGAAGCAATCTCTGGAGCTTTCCACTCGCCTTTTGAAAAACAGAAGAATGTAACCATAAACCCCTTCATAAGGCAATAAACTTCTGCCTTTGGGTTTCCTTAGGATGATTCTGTGTCGAAATTTTCACCAGCGTTTCCTCTTCGAAACCTGCACGGACTTTCAGGAGATCCATGGCCCAAAATGTCTAGTGTTTTTTGAGGTTAAATCTTTGAGTTGAGAATGGACGAGTGTCGTTCGCAGTGTGGAAAAAAATAAATGTGATGTGATTTAGAAGAGCGAGAATAACAAATGGCTCTCTGCCCTAATGATTTCTTCCAACAACCAGTTCACCAAACTGCTCAGAAAGTTAACAACCAGTTCTCCCAAACTGTTGTGAACTGGCTGAATCCCACCACTGCAAGAGAGTCCTGGGTTATAATAATACTTTGCTTTTAACCCAGGCCATCCTCTTCCTTTGAATTTGACCTCAAGGAAGACCCAGATAGTCCTCGGTGTACTACCCCAACAGGAAGCAGAATTTCTGTTACTAAGCAAAATGGTTCTTAAATGAATCGCGCCTGATTTTATTTATTTATTTTTATTATGTGCATTTGCCACCTTTAAGCAGTCAAATAGTCAACAGGTAGACTTGGTTAACTCACCCCTGAGAGATTCGGAAGAGTGATTGCTGGATTCAGATCAGCAAATAACCATGGCAACGACTGATAGCTCATGGATATGCTAAAGCCATCCACAGCAAAAGTCTGGAAAAGAGACATATTCATATATCTCCTACCTTGATGAGGCTGAATTCCATTATTTCCATGCCTGTTGTAAAACCTTTGTTATGTCTCTAGACCAAGGAGCAGGTCCTAAGTTGCATTATCAGAGGGATCCAATCGAGATCAAGTGAGGTACTAATTCCACTCTATAAAGCCTTAGTAAGACCACACCGATAGTACTGCATCCAGTTTTGCCCACCACACTATAAAAAAGATGTTGAGACTCTATAAAGAATGCAAAAAAGAGCAACCAGGATGATTAGGGGACTGGAGACTGAAACATATGAAGAATGGTTGCAGGAACTGGGCTTGGCTAGTCTAGTGAAGAGAAGGATCAGGGGAGACAGGATAGCAGTCTTCCAATATTTGAGGGGCTGCCACAGGGAGGAGGAAGGGGTCAAGCTATTTTCCAAAGCACCCAAAGGCCAGACAAGGAATAATGGGTGGAAACTGAACAAGGAGAGATTTAACCTGGAAATAAGGAGAAACTTTCTGACAGGGAGAACAATCAACCCATGGAACAGAAATTGCCCTCAGAAGTTGTGGGAGCTTCATCACTGGAGGCTTTCAAGAAGAGATTGGACTGCCATTTGTCAGAAATGGTGTAGGGTCTCCTGTTTGGGTGGGGGGTTGGACTAGATGACCTACAAGGTCCCTTCCAACTCTGATTATCTATAATCCTCTCCCAATTCACAGCAAGAGGAGTTCCAAGTGGGATAAAGAGCTGGTTTTCTTTGTTTAATCCCACTAAGATTCCTAACTGGTTTTACTCAGGCCAAACTCGCTGGGACTGCTAATTTAGCTTGCTCTGCCTTCATCTCTCTCTGCCCTGGTTTTTGGGGGGAGACAAAAAATAATTCGAAATCCAGATAAACATGCCTCGATACAAATAGACTCTGGTGAAATATAGATAGTCCTTGTCTTAAATTACAGCCACAATGAAGCCCAACATTTATGTTGCTAAATGAGATTTGAATTTGTTCATTAAGATTTGCCCTGTTTTATGATCTTTCTTGCCACCGTCGTCATTAATCAAGACAGTTGTGAAGCGAATCTTGGCTTCCCTAACTGGCTTGGCAGATCATAAAAGAGGATTGCTTAGCCACGGAAATTCTGGTCCCAATTGTAGCCATAAGTCGAGGACTAAACTGTATGGAGAATCCAGTGCAGAAGGCAGGAATTTCTGCAACTGCAGTTATTACCCATTGCTGTGAATGGATGGGTATCAGGGGTGGGATGCTGGGGGTTTGCAGGGGTTTGGGAGGCATTCTGTGCAGTTTGGAGAACCCCCAAATCCCACTCCATCCTGCCCCTCCCCTCCCAGAGGCTCAAGAAAAGCCTCTGGAGCCTGGGGAGGGCATAAAGCCCCCTCCCCTGCCGTGATGCAGGAGGCCAACTAGGCCACGCCTGCCATGGCCACACCCACCCAGCAACTGGGCAGAGAACCCGTTGCTAACAATTTTGAAGCCCACCCCGATGGGTATGTCCCATGTTTACCCTATCAACTCTATGCAGCCCTGATGGAAGAATACACTCTGTGCCTTGCGCCACACGATGGTCTCCAGGATGAGGGCTGGTTGTTGGGTGCCACCCAGGTAAACTTTATTGGAATGTGCTGTGCAATGTTTCTACTGTAAACTTGGGTGCTGTTTTGTTCCTCATGGTAAGAAGCTCCAACAAGCACACTCATCCGGGGTTGCTGCTGGACAACCAGTCCAGTGTGAGGTAGAGGTTCAGGGGTTGAGGAAGGACTGGAGACAGCCAGATCCAAGTCCAGCCTCACCCATGAAAACTGACTTTGGGCCAGTCATGTTTTCTCTCACCCCAACCCACATCCTGAGCTTGTGATGGTTTTATTTTATTTTATATTATTTTAATTATTTTCTTTTATTTATTATTTTATTTATTCATTATTTTATTTATTTTATGCCATTTTTATTTCATCAATTTTATTATTTTATTCTATAGTATATATTTTTTTATTATTTGAGGTCATTTTTATTTTATTATTTTATATTATTTATTTTATGTCTTTTTATGTCATTTATTTATTATTTTATTTATTTTGCTATCAGGTTACCCCTAGTCCTTCTTTTCATTAGATCAGACATACCCAGTTCCTGCAACTGTTCTTCGTAGATTTTAGCCTCCAGCCCCCTAATCTTCTCTGCACTCTTTCCAGAGTTTCAACATCTTTTTTAAATTGTGCCAACCAAAACTGGATGCAATATTCCAAGTGTGGTCTACTGTTAAGTAAAGGGTTCCCCTCGCACATTTGTGCGAGTCATTTCTGGCTCTAGGGGGTGGTGCTCATCTCCATTACAAAACCGAAGAGCCAGCGCTGTCCGAAGATATCTCCATGGTCATGTGACCGGCATGGCTAAACACCGAAAGTGCACAGAATGCTGTTACCTTCCTACCAAATGCAGTCCCTATTTTTCTACTTGCATTTTTTACGTGCTTTTGAACTGCTAGGTTGGCAGAAGCTGGGACAAGGAATGGGAGCTCACTCTATTATGCGGCACTAGGGATTCAAACCGCTTGAACTGCTGACCTTTCTGATTGACAAGCTCAGCATCTTCGCCACTGAGCCACTGTGTATGGCCTTACCAAGACCTTATAAAGTAGTATTCACATTTCATGTGATCTTGATTTCATCCCTCTGTTGATGCAGCCTAGCACTGTGTTAGCTTTTTGGGTAACTGCAGCACACAGCTGGCTCATATTTAAGTGTCTACTAGGACTCCAAGATTAGAACTAAGATTTGCATAAGCCTCCAAATTATAGCCTAGGGAAGGATTTATAAAGAGGGAAGCCTGCTGGCCCTAATTTGAGTTTATTCAAGGAACGCTCATGTGATTTCAGAAAAACCAAATCTTTGGGTAGCAGAATAAGGAAGCAGCTAGAAAGATGAGCTATGCCATCTGTTTGCTGCTGAGAAATCAGAGCGGACAAATGTGACAGGCAAAAAGGAAAAAAAGTGTAGCACTGCACAGCTCGTTTCACAAAATTCTCATCCAAGTACTTCATTCTCTTCCCTCCCCCTCAATGCATCAACAGCAGCAGCTGAATTGTGCTGGGATTCCAGCAAGAGGTTTGGAACTGACCCTTCTACCATTTGCTGTGCTGCTCTAACAAAAACATTGTGCAACCTGGCAGCCCTGATCAAATGTAACAACTCCCATTTAATGAACCAAGGAGAAAATAATAATTGTTGGCAAAAATCACAGTCAATTGCAAAAAAAAGCACCTGGGCTTGGAACAGCTCACATCTTGCAACAATATCTTTAACACCAGCAAACAGCCACATCTGCCTATCTCAGGTCCTTGGGAAGAACTCAGTAGGTGGACAAAAATGCCAAATCCAAATATCTAAAATATCTGGCTGACTGTGCAACCAATCATCAAAATAAGAAAAACGCCAAATCTAATATGAACATCTGGCTGGCCATGCAATGAACCATAATATAGTGAGTATCCGGTAAAAAAACAAAAATTAATAAAACCCTAGTGATGATAATGAACTGGAACTGAAGAAGGAAGGGACCCATGTAATATTAATAGAGAACTATCTCAATCTTTTAACATGTTTTTAAATGGCTGCACATAGAAACATATGGCAATTCCAGATGTTTTAGTGTTGCATCAGATTTGTCCCCATATCAGATTGCTCTAGTGTCTATACTTCAGGGTTTTTAAACCAACTGGAGAAACACTGCACTGGATTTCCCCATGCATTTGAAGGACAGCAGATCAGGAAATCTTGCTTTAATCCATTCGTTTGTTTGCTTGCTTGCTTTAAAGAGGTAAACCTCCAAGACTGAACAAGATAGTTTGCTTGAATATCTCTTAGACATTGTCAAGCTCTTTGCCCAGAACCTCCACAGATATGACTAAGGAATCATGAGCATTTGAGTATCAAAAGAAATCCAGTCTCAAGCTCTACTAAAGAAAACCCTGATGTTTGGATTCTACGGATATTAGGATTTTTTAACATATAAGTCAAAATCCCATCATTTCCTGGTCCTGCTCTATAGGCATGAAATTTGACCTTGAAGCAATCTCTCTTAGCCCAACTCACCTCACAGGGTTATTGTTGTGGGGAAAATAGGAGGAGGAAGGTGTGTTGGATGTGGTTTCTGCCTTGAGTTGTTTGTAAAAAATCATAAAGGTGGGACATCAATAACTAAATTGTGCTTTATGTTGGCAAAGTTCACAAGTTTGAAAGTTTGCTCGGAAAAATCAGGACATCGCATGATGTCCCAAACAACCTATTTCCATTGACCTTTTAGTCAATTATTCTTGGTTCTCCCCCATGATTGCAATCATGTATTTATTTGACAGAACCCATAGAACAGCCCCATTTAAACAACTTTGGGTGTTCTACATCAAGACTCTGAGTGAAGGAATATGGCCATGCATAAAAACAATCGACATTCAGTAGCGTTAAACCTGAAAAATAATTACGAACAATGAAAAGAAAAATGAATTATGTCAATAACATATCTAGTCTTTTATCTAACTTCTGTGCTTCTATGTTATGTCAATCTTTCACTGAAATACCAATCTTACATCAACTGGAGTAATAAAAATGGAGCAGATCTCTGCACTTTGAGAACTATCTTTCTGTATTGAAGAAATACAGGGCTCTACTCTTAAAATAATCCAAATCTCATCAGGAATGCTTGCAAAAAATCCTGTCTCCACACACCCATTACTTTTTTTCTTGTGAGAAAACCTCTGATAACCTTTAAATGCCCTTCAACCAACCTGGAAAGAAAGCAAAGAGCAATTGTGGACAATTCTGAGATTTTCCAGCCTCTGTTTATTCCTTATTCCCAAATCATTGTTTGCTTGTCTAGAAAGAAGTACAATTTAAGATGCTGCTGCTTCTATTATGAAGGACAGCAGTATTTCTCACTCTCGGCCACTTTATGGTGTGTGGACTTCAATGCCCAGAATTCCCTGGCCAGTGTGCTTGGAAATTCTGGGGATTGAAGTCCATGCCTCTCAAAATTGGTAAGATTGAGAAACCTTCGTCTACATAATGGGGACAATCCAGGTCACGATAGAGATATAACATATGTCCATGTTAACACTTATCTTTAGCACATGTAAAGGAAGCGGAGGGCAATGTTTCGGAAGCATTGCTTTGCAAGCCCCTCGCATCAACACTGTACTTTACATTAAACAATCCAAAAGAGGTTACCCCCCCCCCACTGCCAGCATTTGGCACAGTCTCTCTCTCATGCAGTGAGTCCAAGTGATCCACCAANCCCCCCCCCCACTGCCAGCATTTGGCACAGTCTCTCTCTCATGCAGTGAGTCCAAGTGATCCACCAATTACACTCCAGAATGGTCACATACCATCCGCTCAGTATTAAAAGCAGCTTGCCTGCTTCCAGTGATGGATTAAGAATAGATGGGAGCTCTCGCTACAGCACAGCCAGGGGAAAAATCTGTAGCAAATACAAAATGGAAAAGGGAGATACAGAAAGCAAGCCAAATAAAGCAGGGAAGGCATCTCTTCCAGGTTTATTGTAAAGCCAATCCACAGAACTGGGGAATTTGAATGCTGACATGCCAAGCACCAAATCTGAACCACAAGATAGCCAACCAGAAAGGGGTATATTAATTAATGCCATGTAAATACCAATGCAACCCTGTGGTTTTAGTGTTTCTCTACTTTAAGAGGTCTGGACTTCAACTTCCAGAATTCCCCAGCCAGAAGGCTTTAACATGTGTGGACTTCTGTTCCCAGAATTCCCTAGCCAGGCCACATCTGATTCTTTGGCTGTCCCTGTCCAGCATGCAAGGATTGCTTTTATTTTGAAAGCAACATTTTTTTAAAATGTACATATGTGGATGTGTTCGTACCTACATACCTTTGCAACACTATTGGTTCACCACCACCCCAAGAGACCCAATTTTTTGTGTGATCCCTGGAGAAAATTAATTGCCCATCCCTATACAAGAGGCATGGACTGCAATTCTCAGACTTCCCTAGCTAGAGTGCTTTAATATTTATGGACTTCAGTTCCCAGAATTCCCTGGCCAATATGCTTTAATGTTTGTGGACTTCAGTTCCCAGAACCATTTTTATCACTGATGACTATAACCTTGTTGCTTGTATCTTTACTATTTATATTGTTTCCTAGTTTGATTTGATTGCTTATTTAGTAATCTATGACTATCATTGAGTGTTGTATCTTATGATTCTTGATTAATGTATTTTTTTCTGTTTGTACATGGAAAGCATATGCACCAAAGACAAATTCCTTGTGTGTCCAATCACATCTGCCCAATAAAGAATTCTATTCTGTTCTATTCTATTCTATTCTGGAAGTCCAACTTCCCTAGTCAACTTTCTTTGTCAGCTGGGAAGATTACAAATTGTGATTAGCCACTGCAACACCCTCCAACCATCATAAATGCGATTTGGTTGCAAGCAGCTGAATTGCAACAGGTAACCATTGGGTGGTGCAAGGTGCTAACTGGAAGACTAGGTCACAAGTCACTTTCTCCAAGGCCATCATACATTCCAACCAACAGTTGTAAATCAAGGACCTTCTTTGACAGGCTCTATTTATTTAAAGATTGCCATGCTTTGTGTAGAATTGCAACCTGCCTGGGAGTGTTTTAGGGCCTCACATTTTGTTGCATTGTTCATTTGGAAATATAACGAAGCAAAACCCCACCCTGTGCTCCTGACGCAGTAAATAGGTTTAACTTTTTTAAATCAGTCTTTTCGCTAACCCAGATGTTCAGGCTGGGGGTTTCTGGGGAACTGTAGCCCAAATAACATCTGGAAGATAACAGGGTGCCAGGAAGTTGCTTGCACAACCTTCCTCCTATAGTTGCTCCAAGAGAAACGAATCATATAAATGCTAATCTTGATTTACTGCCGATTAAATCCCGATTGATATACCCGGATTATCCAGCCAGTTTTGCAAAAAAACTAGAAGAGGAACAGAAAGAGGACCGCCCTTCTCTCACTGGCCCCACCCCTTATGCTAATCAGCGCTGAATCACGTTCATCAGGAGGGGGGGGCAAAATCCCCAAGTGCGTTCAGACGAGATCCGACGAGCCTTGTCGGGGAGAAACCACCCACGTCGTAGCGAAGGGGAGCCGAGGCCAAGTCCCGTCCCCTCCGATCTTCCGCGCGCCATTTCATCGCTCGGACGACAGCCCAATAAAACCCCTTTCTTCTTTCACATGATATAAGTGTAAGAAAAACCTCCATCTACGCTTTCAAAACGGCTGTCCCCGTTTTCCAAAGACGTGTTTCCCCCCCCCAATCTCACTTTGGTATATCCCATGTTAAAAAAAAAAACCCAGCCGAGAAGCGGAAGAGAAGGAAAAGCAGTATGGGGTGGGGAGGCGGAGGAGGGGCGGAGCCAGCGGCGGGCCACGTGACGCAGGGCTCCGCCGCCATTTTGTTCTGCGGCGGCTGGGTATTTAGAGCCAACGGCGGGCGCAGCGGAGAACCGTCCGCGCAGGACCGTCGTCGTGTCGACACCGCCGCCCAGGCCGCTGACGCCGCCCCTCCATCTTGCCTCGTTCCCGGGCGGCGCAGCGCAAGCGCGGAAGAGAAGCCGAGGAGTGTTAGCAGCAACCCCCCCCTTTCCCCCCTCAGGTTCCCCGACCGCGGCGGCGTCGCAGCAGCAGCAGCAGCAGCAGCAACAACCACCGTCGTCCTCTTACTCGCCCCTCACCCGGTTCCGCTATGGTCAATGCTCCGGCCGGCCCCGAGTACTCCCCCTTCTTCGCCGTCATGGGCGCCTCGGCCGCCATGATCTTCAGCGGTGAGGCCCCCAGCAGCACACCTTGGGGGGGCAGGGAAGGAAGGTGGGGTGGGGTGGGGGGCTGTTGCCATGGGGTCGGAGACCCCCTCCATCTGCAGGCCTTGCCTCCTTGCACCACCCACCGGGCTTTCTAAGGGGGGGCGTCTTCCAACCCTTTGAATTGGAGAGGGTCTCCAAAGGAGGGCAGGGAGGAGGAATTATTATTTTAGAAAAAAAAATGGGGAGGGTTGCAGGCGAGAAGGCTGGGCTATGTAAGCCTCCCCCCCCCTCCCCGCAAGCGGGTGGGTGGCAGGCTGCCAGGCTGGGGAGGATGGGAGCTGGAGTCCGGCTCCCCGGTGGGGAAGGCTGCTTTGATCTTTTTTTTTCTTTTTTCTTTTTCCTTTTTAAAAGAGAATCCTTGCTTTCTCTTTCCCTCCCCTCCCAAAAGAAGAGTCGTCAGTGCCATTGTTGGGAAATGCCACCCACCGCCGCCGTCCTGGTGGTGAGGTTGGCGCATTGGGAAGGGCAAAGTGGCTTTTGGTGATGTCTTCTCTCTCTCTCTGCCTGCCTCGGCTGCTTGGGGGAGCCCCACCCTGCTTGGAAGGATCCAGTAGATTCCTCTCCCACCCGTGCTTTGGAAGCCCCCCCCTTCCTGCAGATCCCTGCAGGAGGGGGGGAGGGAAAGACAGGCAGGTTTCTCTCCCTCCCCATTGGGTGACTTGGAGGCCCTTTAATGGATCTCTCTTTTTTTGAAAGAAACTTTCTCCCACCTTCCAGTGCCACTGGGCTGGCAGCATCAGTGTGACATCAGCTTGCTTTTTTTCCTCCAGTGTAAAAAGAGGGAAAGGATCTTGCCTCTCTTTCTCCCCCCCCCCCCCC